>PVLC010035996.1:0-16028 GCA_004027655.1 Graphiurus murinus
GTAATCCCAGCATTCGGGAGGCTGAGACCAGAGGATCCGGGTTCGCGGCCAGCCTCAGCTACCTAGTGAGGCACTCCGGAACTTAGTGAGACTTGGTTTCAAAATAAAGAATAAAAAAAAAATAGGGCTGGGGGTGTAGCTCGGAGGTAGAATGCCCCTGAGTTCAATCCCCAGTACCGCAAAAAAAAAAAAAAAAAAAGAAAAAGAATGGCATAAATCATTTTAAAGGCATGCACAATGCCACCAAGCACAGCAGACACGATGAATATTTTTGTGGGAAATGTCACTATTTAATGAATGTATGCCAATGGATTTGTGTAACCATATTTCAAAATATACTTTCATTTCAGGTTTTAGGAATTATTAAATTATAGATCAGCTTTACTGATATTTAATTCACAGATGTGAGTCTCCTGTTTAAGTGTGCAAATTGCTGTCTTTAGCTATGTTCAAGGCTTTACCTAGAGTTAAGAAACCATCACTACAAGTCGGGCTGGTGGTGCAAGCCTATAATCCCAGTACTTGGGAGACTGAGACAGGAGGATTGCAGGTTCACAGCCAGCCTCAGCAACTTGGTGAGGCCCTGTTTCAATATAAAAAAATAAAATAGAGATAGGGGTGTAGCTCAGAGGTAGAATGTTCCTGCGTTCAATTCCCAGTAACACACACACACACACACACACACACACACACACACACACACAATAACCATCACCACATTATTATTATTATATTATCATTATTATTACTATTATTTTGGTGCTGGGGATTGACCCTGACCTATACCCCCAGCCCTATTTTATTTTGAAATAAAAGTTGAAATAAATCTAAGTTGCAGAGTGCCTCTCTAAGTTGCTGAGACTGGTCACCAACCTGCAATCCTCCTGGCTCAGCCTCTCAAGTACTGGGATTACAAGTGTGAGCCACCACGCCCACCTCATGATTACTGTTAAGACATTTCGTCACTCACAAAAAAACCCACATCCACTGGCAGTTGCCCCCCACCCTCAATTCTTCTTTCCCTTTATACCTGGTAACCATGAACATACTTTCAGTCTCAACAGATTTACCTAAATCTGTAATAAAATTACAGAAGTAGAACGCACCTGGGTTTGGTCCTCAGAATGAGAGAGACACAGAGAGAGAGAGAGAGAGGTGAAAACACTTGAAACTAAGAAGCACACACATTGCTTTTTACTTCTTAAAATCAAGGGATTTGGTGGGGCTGGCAGGGATTCTAGAAGCCCAATTTCCCCTCTTGTAAACAAAGTCACTTTAAAGGCACTATGAATTTTCCGAATCTTGCCCAAAGTTTCCAAGCGAAGTCCACGGAGTGGCCTCTGTTTACCTAGAGCAGAGTGCCTGAGAGGCGAGCGGCTGCCATCGATCCCAGATCCTCTCCGCTCTCTCGCAGCTGCAGCTGGGAGACAGACCTCCTCATTCGGCTGCCTGCGCGCTTCGGGAGGTATATTTAGGCTGCTCCTATTTACTGTGCCCAGAATAGCCACTGGTTTTTGTTTCTCAGTCGTCCTCCTAGTTTTGTTCCTTCCTGCCTCAAATCAAGGATGACATACTAGATGGTTTCCAAGTCCCTCTCCGTCTCCAAGAAGAGTCCACGGTCATTACCGCTGTCTAGGTTTCCTTGTCTCCAGTACGGTGAGATCCGCAGCTCTTCCCGAAGGCCACTGGCAGGCGGAGTGGACTGTCGCCCAAACGCAGAAGGAGCCCCAAGGGCTGTGAGCTGGACTAAGCTCGTGTCTGATTCTACCTCAAATGCTTAAGTTCATAGAGAAGTTTCCTGTGAATGAATGGATTCTGGGATGAAGACCAGCTCGTATTTACCTAGGTCATTTCCGGGCAAGATTGTACATGAATGCTTTGCAATGATACGCCTGTCATCCCATACTTGGGAGGCTGAGACAGTGGATTGGCAGGTCTGAGGCCAGCCTCAGCAGCATAGCGAGGCTCTCAGCAACTTAGTGAGACCTTGTTTCCAAATAAATAAATAAACTGGGGCTGAGGGTATGGCTCGGAGATAGAATGAACCTGGGTTCAATCTCTCTCTCTCTCTCTGAACTGAACCCAGGGGTGTTCTACTTCTGAGCTACACCCCCAGCCCTATTTTATTTTGAAACAGGGTCTCCCTAAGTTGCTAAGGGTCTTGCTATGTTGCTGTGGCTGGCCTTGAACCTACAACAATTCTCCTGTTTCAGCTTCCCAAGTACTGGGATTACAGGCATACACCATCACACCTGGATATCACACACACACACACACACACACACACACACACACACACACACACAGGATTTCTGAATCCAATGATGCAGTGATGCTAACAACTTAGGTTAACATTTTGATATATTCGACAGCTTCAATTCACTCCAACGACACTTGGGTGAAATGCCTCATGGCTCCTTTGTCCGTGCCGTTAATGCAGCAGGTCAACCTTTGGGTATCATGGGGGAGGTGTGCCTTCAATCTGAGGACGCTGTGGCTGGAGATGGGCTTTCCAGCTGTAGCCATCCTTCCTATCTTGGATGTCTTAGCTTGCTACTAATCCCAAATTAGAATCCTGCTATCAATAGAGCATTCAAAGCCTGCTCGCTCTAAATGAGAAATCAAGGTTAGAACAGAACTCTGAGTTGCTCCTGTAGGTGTTTCCCATAAACCCAGCTTAGCCTCGAGTTCTTCCAAGGTGCCTCCCCAGCTCTGAGCAGGAACTTAAGACGCAAATGGCTATGTGTATGACAGTTCCCTTTGATGCGGTTCTTGGTTGGGAGTGGGTTGTTTTGTTTTGTTTGTTGTTTTGTTTTGTTTTTTCATTCTTGTAGCTTCACATAAAGAGCTGTTTTAGCCAGGCATGCTGGAGCATGCCTGTCATCCCAGTACTTGGGAGGCTGAGATAGGAAGATCGCAGGTTCATGCCCAGCCTTAGCAACTTAGTGAGGCCCTCTGCAACTTAGTGAGACCCTGTTTCAAAATAAAAAATAGGTCTAGGAGTGTTGCTCAGAGGTAGAATAACCCTGGGTTCAATCATCAGTAACACACACACACACACACACACGCGCACGCACGCACGCACACATGCACGCACGCGGAGTTGGGTTGCTTGTGAATGGAGAGACAGCAAGGAGAAAGATTTGGGATAGGAGGAGAGTATTGAACTGTACCCCGTCTGCTCATTTGGACTTTAACATAGCAATCCACTCCAATCCACTCTGAGAATTATTTATGTTGATAAACGGCATGTGACGGGTTGCACAGAAACCCATTCATAAGAACATATCTAACACCAGTTTCTGACCAGTGCCCTGAAGCTGAGGCCTATGGCTGACGTGACAAAAGGGACGAAAGCCACGTGTCCTGAGCTCGCTCTGCCCTCTCCGCCCCTGTCCTGGGTACAGACTCCTCACAGCCCGGTGCCTCCACATGTCAAATTCTCTGCTGTCCCAGGGCTGGGCCCCCGAGCTCAGCCAGGATGCAAGGAGATGGCGTGCACCCTAAGGCAGAGACCCACGCCATAGTCTTTCCAGAGCTGGGCGTGGTGCTGCACTCACATAACCCTAGTACTTGGCAGGCTGTAGCAGGAGGATCGTAGATGGGAGGGCAGCCTCAGCAACTTAGCAAGACCCTGTCTCACAAAAAAATAGTCTTCCCATTCATGCATGCTTAAAGATAGCCCTGACATAGGTTGCACCCTGCAGGAGA
Organism: Graphiurus murinus; assembly: GCA_004027655.1. Taxonomy (NCBI): domain Eukaryota; kingdom Metazoa; phylum Chordata; class Mammalia; order Rodentia; family Gliridae; genus Graphiurus; species Graphiurus murinus. The sequence goes on from PVLC010035996.1 coordinate 3,712, forward strand.
GCAGCCTGGAGGACTCTCCCCTCCAGAACCCGGAGTGGGCATTCTCATTCCAGCAGGAAGCCACCAGCACTGGTGCGCACAGCTCTGTTCACATTGTCCCAGCTCCTTGTTGATTGCTGGCATGTTCTGGAAAGTTCTATAAAGTTCTATGGCCAGAAAACCATGAAAAGGGATGCAAGACAACGTGCGATTTACAACACAGAAATTGGAGTGTGTGTTGACTGCCGATGTTGTAATAAATGCACCTCTGAGAAGACAGGGAAAGGCTAGGACTTTAGAAGCTTGGTCCCAAGAGCTTTCTATAAAAAGAATAGAAATGGTCTACTTTAAAAGAAATAGCAGCCTTGCTATTGTTGGACACATCCCTGTTCATGAAGACTTTTCCTGCTTTTATTAGCCTTAGTCTCTGCTCGCAAGAGATACAATTTTAAACCCTTTAAGCTGTCTTCGGGCATTAAAATTGGACTCAACCCCACCCCTCAGTGAACTGAACTTCTATAAGGACACAACCTTCTGGATCATCAAAGTCACCAGGAAAAAGCGAAGGAATCACTGTTTTTATTTGTGGGGGTTAGAAAACACAGAAATTAAAAGGATAAAAGTTAACCGGGCATGATGGCGCACGCCTGTGATCCTTGTACTTGGGAGGCAGAGACAGGAGGATTGCAGGTTTGCGGCCAGCCTCGGTAACTTAGTGAGACCCTGTTTCCAAGTATAAAATAAAATAGGTCTGGGGGAGGGGGGTATAGCTTGGAGGTAGAATGCCCTTGTGTTTATGCCCCAGAACCACAGGGGGAAAAAAAAAAAGACAAAAGTAGAAACTATTCAGTATATATATAATATGTGTGTGTGTGATATAGACCATATATGTATGTGTGTGTATATGCGTATGTGTATACTAAGTGATGTGATATAGTCTATATATGACAGAAATACCTACTACCTAAAGATCATGGTAGATATAAAATGTATATCTTGTTTTTCTTCCTGAGCACATCCTCTATGTTTTTGGATAATTTATCAGCCGTATTTTATTCTTTTGCATAAATGCACTACCAATACTTCATTTCCTGTTTCTCTCTTGATAAACGTTTCGGCTATTTCCAACTTGTCACTAGATACGAAACTTGGATGAACATCTTTGTAACCTATCTGTATTTATTCCAGATTATTTCTTGGGGAGGGAGGGACCCTAAAGATGGAAATAGTGGGTCGTAGGTCACACACTCTTGATTTTTAAGAATTTTGATCTGGAAGATCCAGCTTCAGGTAACGTCTATTGGCCTTTATTATCATCTGCAGGATCTGAAATTTCCAAGGATAATCATCTCACTAGGAAACAGGGATTAGCAAAACCTCCAGGACAGGTCTGCAAGTCTCCAATGTGCTGCCTCCGATAATGCTCCCAACCCACCTTTGTCAAAGTGCCTGCAGATTTGCTAGAAGGCAGCCAGAAGCACCCTGACGCCAGCTGAATCATTTTACGAACAAGACGTGTATAAGTTTCCGTCTAGCCCTCCAAACCCTGCAGAGGGCTCTGGGGAATTCTTGAACTGACCTCTCACCCCATGTGATCCAACCAACCAGTTCCCCTCAGTCAGGAGCAGGGCGCACCTCGAGACCTCTGGCCTCTTTTTGCTTCTGTCCAACATCTGTGGGGCCTTCTCTTTCATCCCCGCGGTAAAGAATCCTCTCCGCCTTACACACGCTTTTGCTTCATTTGATTTTGCAAAAAGCAAGAAGCGTTGCTCCAGCCTGGCTAAATGGTGGGGCATTTCTCTCCCCTTGTCCTGCACCGACTCTTCTAGTGACTGTTGCAAATTGGTGTGCACACATGTGGCTCCAGAAGCCCAGCACAAATCAACAAGTATCCTGCAAAGAATAGAGAGAAAGCCAGGAATCCTGAGTGCTTATGTGGGAAGTAGAATGCTTATTTCTTTGGAGCTGGGTGCCGTGTCGCCGATACCAGGCATTCTTGCTATGCAGAGCTTCTCTGGGGAACGGGCCAGCCTCTCCTGGTTCCTGAGGGGCACTTTGAGTTTAGCTGCAGAGCTATATCTGAGGTTTCTGCCTCTGCAGCCTGACCCCCTCCATCCTCGACAGGTCCTGCATCCATCTGCCCTGGTTCCTCTCCATTCTTTCATCCATCCAGCAATGGTTGCTGAGTGCCCAGGTTGGAGAATTTATAGCCCCTGGGCAGCTGAAGCAAGTGCCCGGATAACTCCAGAAACAGGCAGAAGGTGACCACTGCCTTCAGAGAGGGACAGGGGGCTCTGCAGGTGCACAGGACTCCAGTCGCTGAGACTGGCGCTTCTGAGACTGTGTGTCCAGCCCCAAGCCTCCAAGGACCTCAAGGACGGAGAGGTGCGTGCAGGTCCCCGCCAGTCCCTGCGCCCAGGAATAAGCAGGAAGTGAAGCCACTGTAATGCCCTGCCTAAACCAGACAGCTGTCTCCTGTTTGCACCGAGGTTGACGCCGTCCCCTTAGATCCCCCTTGGAAGCTGAGCGGCCGTGGGGTGGGCTCTCGGCCTTGATGCGGATCCAATTTAGGTCAGTTTCCTCCGTTCTCCAGCACAGAGGGGGCAGAGCGGAGGCCAGCTGTGGCTGATGAGTCACCCGGACACCAGCAGCAGCAGCAGCAGCAGCAGCAGCAGCAGCTATTTCTGAACCGAATGGCACCAGATCTGTCTCCTCACCTTGAGTCCAGCGCCTCGGTCTCCAACAACACTTCCCCTGAGATCCAGCCGGGAGAGGCAGTGAGACCAGGACTCGAGCGGAAGGAGGCTAGCCAGCGTGGCGCCTCACCCCTGGACCACGCCGGCGGCAAAGGAGCGTCCGAGGGGAGGGGCATGCGGGCAGTTCCAGAACACGTTAGAATTCCGGGGGCCTGCGAATATATGAGTTTTGTTCTTTCTGCTTCCTTTTGTTCTTTCTGCTTTGAACACCTGCTACAGAAGCCGTGGGAGACGTGTCAGAGATGGCATTCCCCGACTGACCCAAAATGGGAGAGAATGAAATCACTGGCCCTGCGGGGTGCTAGCGTGAACCCCCTTCCATACGTTAATCCTTTTAATCTTCATAGAAGCATTAAAAGATAGACACTGTTTTAACCATCTCTGTTTTGAAGATGAGATGACCACGTGGGGCTGGGGGGGAGGTTAAGCAACGTGCCCCAGAGACACCTATGCAGGCAGCACCCTTCCACAGCTATGCAAAAAAAGCTTGTGGAAGTGACAAGCTCGTTTCTGCAGCTGGAAAGGACCTCCAGTCTATCAAGTGCCCTGTGGGTCCCTCTACGCCTCCGTTCTCTGTGCTGGCCACCCAACGAGGTCCCTTGGAGGTGCTGGTGAAGGGAGCCCTCCCCCACACGGGTCCCCATCCCAGAAATCCCCTCGTGGCTGTGCTGGGCTCCCAGGGCAGCCCACCCTGCTTAGTGCTTGCAGACCTGGCGGGGCCTCTCCAGGGCTACCTCCTGGAGTCAGCCCCGAGTACAGGGGGGTTCTGACTAGGATTCAGGAAAGAAGCAACAGACATCTACCTGCTCCAGTCTCTGACTCTGTGTTTATTTAGCATGATGGGCTCCAGGCGCCTGCACAACCACAGGGCCACCTGGGGCATCTGCAGGGACCAAGGGACTTAAGTGGAAAAGCTTAGGGGTGATGCCCAATGATCCCACCTCCCATTGTCCTGTGCTCCCCCCAGGGAGAAAAGAGACCTGGAGGGCCCTGATGTGCCAGTCACCTGGCTGCTCAGGAAAGAAGAAAGGTGTGTAGGTGAAGGGAGGGTCACCAGGTGCTCCGTCCAATGATTCTGCAGTTGGAGATTTTGCAAAGGGTGTGGGCTGCTCCTGCTAGAATGAGCTACAGGTGCCGGGCACCCTGGCCTCTGTCTTCCTGGGATTTCTCTCCTGTTGGAAAGTCAGTGCTGGCGACACCCCGGAAGCTTCTGAGTACTGGGCTCCAAGCTATCTGGGTGAAACACCACTTCTGGTTCCTGGAACCACTTTAAGTGATTGTTTTTAAGCCCTGGTAACTGCAAAAAAAAATAATATGTTATTCTTAACCACTTAATACAGAGAGGGACTTTGAAGCAGTGCTGGTATTTCACAGTGAATTCACTGAAGTGGTCTGCTTGTTGACTACTGAAAACCCTAGCTAGATTTTAGAATTTTTATTACTTACTTTGAACATATCCAGTCAAACTCTGCATACAACTTACCACGAATGTAGTTTTTAACAGTATTTTTCAAACCACATGGATTATGATCCAGGAGTGGATCATAATAAAAACAAGTTAATTGATCACACTTTGAATTTAGCAAAGAGGACAGAAGAGAATGGACAAGATAAAATAAAGTAGAAGAAAATGCTTGCATGTGGTAAGGGTAATATTTCATGAGCTAGTTTGGTTTTATTTATATATATTTTATAACCATATGTGTGCATGTAATGTACATGTTCTAAATACATGTATATATGTATTATCTATGTACATGAATATACATTTATGTACAAGGGTTGTGATGTGAAATGTATTTTCCCCAATTTTTATGCTGGCATGTGCTTTACAAATGGCAAAATTCACCCTCATTTTTAAGGGTATGATATTTGAGGAACGTAAAGTGGATTTCTGACTATGTCAGAAAAGTGAGACAACCAGGTATAGCAAAAGCCTACTTAACTAATGAGATATTCACCAAGGAGAGCATTCTTTTAAGATGTTTGGAGGCTATAATAATTACTGTGTCTTAGAGATAATTTCATAAGCCCCAGATTATAAAGTCCAACAGGACCTGGGAGATTATCTAGCTGGTGGTTTTCTAAACTTTCTTTTAGCCATGCTGCCTGTTCAGGAAAAAAAAAATCCAACAGAGAACCCTAACAGATAAAAGCAGCTACTTTGCAAAGAGCAAGAAATGCAGTTGAAAACTGCCAATGGGGCCTGGCCCTCTCATGCACAAAAAAAAAAAAAAAAATTTTTTTTTTTTTTGCTCCGTATTGGCAGAGCCCAACACCAAGCCCAAGCCGCTGGCTGGTGTTTAAGGCATTTTCCATGCTGTGCTGGTCTCAAGGGAACCATAAGCACCACTTAACCCCAGCAAATAGAACGCTGTCGTGGGACTATAGGGATCCGGATATCCCTGCACAAGAAAGAATAGACCTGGTGCTCTCAAGGATGGCAGAACCGTGCGCCAGCCTGGAAGGGCCAGAACGGGTTATTCGGGCAATGTGGGTATGAAGACAGACCCAGGGGCGGGATCCAGTATCAGGAGGAAGAGTGGCAAGCCCCTAAGATGTGAGGAATCTGCCCTGCCCAGTGTGGCCGCCTGCTTCCTGATGCTTCTCCCTGCTTTCTAAAGAACCATGGGTAGCAGGTCTTGGGGGCTGCAGCTTAAGGCAGACCCACTGCGGTAGGAGAAGCAGGCCACTTGGTCTCCTTTCTCCTTTTGGAACTCCTTCTTTGCCTCCCTTCTCTGCATGTGGGGAGTGGGAGGAGGCAGGGAGGAACACTCAGGTCAATGGCATGTGTAGTAATTAGTTTTACACATTAGTTTTGCATCGCTGAGACCAAAACACCTGACAACAGCAGCTCAGAGGAGGAAAGGTTTATTTGAGCTCACAGTTTCAGAGGTTCAGTCTGTGATCAGCCAGGCCCCAAGGCAGAAACATCATGGTGGCAGGGAGATCTGCTGAACTCAGAGCGACTGGTTGCAGAGAGAGGGAGAAGAAGGGACCAGAGACAGATGTGATCCCCAAGGAGATGCACCCCCATGACCTACCTCCTCGGGTCACACTCTGTCTGACTATAGTTACCATCCAATAAGTCTCTTCAAAATATTCATCCAACAACAGATTAATTCACTGATGAGGTTCCAGCTCGGATTCAGCTATGTCACCTCTGAACATTCCTGCACTGTCAACCCATGACCTCTTCTGGGGAACATTCCAAATCCAAAGCCTGAGTTTTCCCACCTATGAAACAAGGCGACAGCAACCTTACAGATATTTTACAAGTAAAAAAAAAGTGATTTATGTAAAAACACTTGACATCTGATACGTAACTAGTGCTCAAAAGTGAGTAAAGTGATAATTTATTGTAGTTATGTCTTTAACAAGCGGTATTGATGAATTTTGATGAAACAATACCCAGAAGTATTGTTCTGTAAGAAAAAAGCCCTCTTTAATATGCAACACGCAATTCTTTTGCTTTAAGCTTATTTCCAAAGAAGGAAAGGCTGGATTCTTCATAGCACCCCCCCTGGGGCTCCTGGGGTGAGGTCCCTGTGAAAGGTGCAGGGTGTGGAGGCCGCCACTAGAGGGCTCTGCAGGGAGCCTGAAAAAAACGTCTCCTTGGCTGTAGTGATGGAGAAGCCATCTAAGAGGCCCTAGCCTCTTGGAGGCTAGGTTATCCTATTCCTCGTGGCTGTTCAAGAAGTCAAGTGATAACAAAAACCTGACTTCTTGTTAGAAGCCACTTCTGCCAGATGCCAGGGGGGGGGGGGGGCATGCCGGGCGAGGTCACCAGAAATAGCTGGTAGATGCCGAGAAACCCTCCTTCTGTTGTAGGGACGCTCCCTGCCTGTATCACTCGCCCGACTTACCCTTCCTGGGGATTAGGGTGACATCGTAGAACGGAATATCAACTGTGAGACAGGTTCTGAAACTCTGGGCAAGGCCCAGCCAGCACTAACCACAGAGGGCACTCAGAACCGGAGCCATCAGTTCAAGCGACACGGGGACCAGAACTCAGTGTGAACATGTGAACCAGACCCCATAACTTGGAGCTTCCTACTGGCGGATGACAGGGCTCCTTTAATGACACACTTTCCTGGATTAACAATAAGGGATGAGCACCGCTGGAGACCTGCTGGTCACCTGGGGAACCACCCGGCCAGTGCCTCAGTAGGTCTACCACTGCCTTTATCAAGCACTCTTGGTCCCTGGCTTGCAGCAGGGGGTCTGAGTTGGAGCCCTTGAAGTCGCAGCCTACAGCCAGACACGAGGCCAGACCTGCAGCCCCAGCCGAAGCCGGCAGCAAGCGTCCCAAGCCTTCTTCTCTGTGTCTGCTTTTTGCCTCTGTGTACTTAGCATTTACTTCCCCCAACAGAGCTGTCCTTGGGGTCTGACAAAACAGCGTGCCCCTAGACTCAAGAAGCCAACTCGGGCTTCCAGGAGCTTTTTTTTTTTTTTTTTCCTCTCATCCTCCCTGGATAACCCTCCAGGACTGTGCAGGGAGGGCGGGGGGCTCTCCATCCCAAGTCTCCATCCCAAACACCTCCCTGGTTAAACTTGTCCACCCCTGGGGTTTAAGGGCTAGGGTCTCTCTCCAATGCACCGGTCCTATTAAACAGGGCTGGTCTGGGAGGTGGCAGCCGGCCTGGGAGCCGGTTAGGGACGCGGCTGCAGGGCTGGGTGCCCCGGGGCGGGGGCGGAGCAGGTGAGCCAGCCCGGTGGGCGTGGGGAGCGCACTGGTGCGTGACGTGGAGTTGGTGGCAGCCCCCAGTCGGAGGCTGAGCGCGCGCGTGTGGAGTGCGGCGCGGCGGCCAGAGGATGTGCGCGGCGGTGGGGCGGCCGCCGCAGTGAGCCCCGGGGACCGAGCCGGCGGCGCCCGCCGGGGCAGGGACGGAGGGGCGAGCCCGAGGCCACGGCGGAGAGGCGCCGCCCGGCCCCAGGATGTAGCGATCGGCGGCGGCGCTCCTGCAGGCGGCCGGCTCACCATGAAGAAGCACTCGGCCCGGGTGGCCCCGCTCAGCGCCTGCAACAGCCCGGTTCTGACCCTCACCAAAGTGGAAGGTAAAGAGCGGCGGGCCTGGCGCCCCCCCTGCGCCCTCGAAGCCAGCACACCCCGATCCCCCTGCACGGTCCGCACTGCAGCGCCCACTCGGCAGCTCTGGCCAGGGGACGTCCGCCCCGGGGGCAGCTGCACCCTCGGCAGGGCCAGTTCCCTGCAGGTCTTGCCTGCGGGCTGGGAGGGGCAGGTGCTAAGCAGCGCCCACCTGGGGCTGGAATGTCCCTCCCTGCACCCCATATTCAGGCAGGCTGGAGGTGTTGCCCACTGCTGCTGGAGGCTGCTGGCTGCTGCAGGGACCTCTGCAGTTTCTGAAGCCTTCCAAGGCCTCCAGGCAGGGGCAGGGGCTTGGTGGGGCTGGGCGGGGCTGGCAGGTAAGGGGGAGAGTGGGCACAGGACCCTAAAGATGCTCTTTCCCAGGCCTGGCTAGGGGGCAGAGGACCGTGAGAGGCTCCCAGAAGGTATCCCAATCCTCCTTGTCACCCCTTCTGCATGGAACCACCCCCACTCGGGGGATGTGTGTGTGTGTGAGAGAGAGAAGAGGGATACGGAGGAGGACTGTGCCTTACTCAGGCTCCGTGGGAAAGAGGACCCTGCTTTCCCACAGAGGCACCGGTCCTAGTCCCTAACTCCCCCCCTCCTCGGTGGCAGCTATAGGAGGACCAGAGCTGGCCAAGCGAGCCAGCAGAAGCTTGGGCAGGGACAGCCAGGCAGGGAGGAGGGCAACCCCTCTGCAGGCCCCGGAGCTGACATCAGTCCTGCTTGTCCCCAGCCAGCAGAGAGGGCTGGTGTGGGCTCCGGAGAGCCTGGGGTCCGCCGTCTCTGCCTCCCCCGGTGGCCGGGGTTTCTGAGGACCTCGCAGCCCACTTGTGAGTTCTCGTTTGTTGCTCTGAGTCTGAGGACTAAAGAGGGCAAGACAGAGGTAGCTGGGCGCTCGACCTCCTGTGTGCACACGGGCCTGCCAGGAGGCATGCAGGGTGTGCAGAGCAGGCCGGGAGCTGGTCCAAGACCACGGCTGTGGCAGCGAAGCAGGAAGGGGACCCTAACCTCTGGGATCCCAAACTCCAGCTTTGTTTTGTTTTCAGAACGCCGGCTTGCACCGGCCTGCAAATACTGTTCTTCTTCACTTACTTGCTTTAGGAGGTTGTTATTATTATTATTGTTATTGTTATTGTTATTATTGTTATTATTATTATTTGCTTCTTCCTGTGGCTGTCTCCTCCCCTCACCATCAAAAGCTCAGGGAAGATTGTAGGAGTCGTCTCTACCAGAGATGAGTGAAAGCACTGCCTCTCCCGGGGGGTGGTGGGGGGGATGCCATCCCGGGGCTCCTGCCCGGCTCTGCCCAGCTACCTGTGAGCCAGGACGGAGGGCCTGGATGTCGGCTTCCACGGGATACCTGGGATATGTGCCCACTTAGGGGGTGTGTAGGGGGACTCGCCCACCTCTGCCTGCTAGGAAGGCAGGTTGGTTCTACTGTCCATCAACAAGGTCTCCTCTTGGACTCCTAGTCCACGTTGGGCAGGACAGGCCTGCGCTCCCTGGGAGAGGTGCTGGCCATGTGTGGCGAGGCCGCCTGAACTGGGTACTTAGCCTCAGAAGCACGGCCACCATGGTACTCCCGGTGCAGCCAGCCCCTAGGCCACGCCCTCAGGGAATCAGAATGAGCAGGCTATCCCCCGCACTGCCCGAGGGCTGCTGCCAGGTGAGCCGGAGCCTCCCTTTCATCCCCACAGCGCCTGTCTTCCCAGGGGCTTGTTGGATTTAACCAGCACCGCCACGTAGGTGCCTGTCTGTGGGTAATGGAAAAGCGTGTTCGGCTGCAAATTGGACAGATCAAGCATGTAGACAAGGCTCTGCCCTCGATTCAGTTTGACTTTGTGCAAACCTTGAGCCTGATTGCTCTAGTGTGAAGAAACTACAACCTACCTGAGCTGACTGTTGGCGAGGAAAGTGAGGTGCAAGTCAGTGGCAACACCTAGCACGTGCCCGGCACACAGTAGGTGCTTAACACATCTCCGACCAATCCTGCAGTCACGGATTGGCTCCTTCAGCCAACTCTCTCAAGGAGTACGGGTGTGGGAAGGTGTCTGGAAGCCCCCATGGAGCTGCGGCCATGCTAGAAAGTCCCCGCTCCGCCCCCTTTCTGCACAGGATACCTCGGTGCATGTCCGTCAAAGTCTGCAGGTCGAGACCTGGTCAAACTGTCCTGGGACACCCCGGCACACACACGCTGAGCTCTTTCTCTCCGCCTGACTTGTTTTGGGGGGTTTTATTCAGCTTGGCTTGGGGTCTGTTTTTCTACAGCCGTTCGCATCTTGTGTGCTTGTTTTGGGAAAGTGGAATCCTCTTGCTTTGCCTTTGGGTGCAGAGGGCAAGGTGGTCCCTTACCATGGCGGTGTGTGAAGGGCAGACAGGCTACAGGGGCAGAATACAAGCACCGTGGCATATTTATGAGCTTGTGGAGTGTGTCATCTAAGGAGGAGGGTGGAAAGAAGGCACCAGCGTGTGGTGCCTATAAAACCAAAATAGAAAAGGGGGTGCACTCAAACCCAGGAGGAGAGGCAAGATGGCGTCATTTACTCAATAAAGGCCTCGTCCGAGGTCTACTCTGTGCCCTGTGACGGTTTAGCAAGGCCCTGGAAATTAAAAAATAAATAAATAAATAAAAGAGCAATGTTAGCTTCCTTCTCTTAGGGAAATTTCAGTCTAGTAGAAAAGAGACATGGAGATAAATTGCCAGATAAAAGGTGGAAAGTTCTGGTACAGCGCTGAGAACAAGATGTCACAGGGGAACTGGAAATTGAGCAATCTGAAGAGATGTTCCTGAGGAAGAGGAGGCCTTTCAAAAAGGAGGCCTTCCTGAAGAGGAGGCTGGTGAGAGAGGAGGCTTTTCTGAGGAGAAGCCCTTCCTGAGGGAGAGGCTTTCATGATGAGGAAGACTTCTCGAAAAGGAGACCTTTCTGAGGAGGAAGCTTCCTGAGGAGGCAGCTGATGTGAGAGGAGGCCTTCCTGAGGAGAGATTTCTGAGGAGGCAACCTTGCTATCTGAGGAGGAGGGCTTCCTGAGGAGGAGGGCTTCCTGAGGAGGAGGACTTCCTGAGGAGGGCTTTCTTGAGGTAGAGAGGAGGAGGACTCCCTGAGGAGGGGGGGGCGCTTCCTGAGGAGGAGGCTTCATGAGGGGAAGTCCTTTCTGAGGAGAATTCCCTGAGAAGGACTTCCTGAGGAGGAGGACTTCCTGAAGAGGAAGACTTCCTGAGGAAGCTGATATAGGCTTCCCTGAGGAGGAGGCTGACACGAGAGGAGGCCTTCCTGAGGAGCAGGCCTTTCTGAAGGGAGGCCTTCCTGCCTGAGGAGGAGGCCTTCCTGAGGAGGAGGACTACCTGGGGAGGAGGACTTCCTGAGGAGGAGGACTACCTGGGGAGGAGGACTTCCTGAGGAGGAGGACTTCCTGAGGAGGAGGACTTCCTGAGGAGGAGGACTCCCTGAAGAAGAAGACTTCCTGAGGAGGAGGACTTCCTGAGGAGGAGGACTTCCTGAGGAAGCTGATATAGGCTTCCCTGAGGAAAAGGCTGACATGAGAGCAGGCCTTCCTGAGGTGCAGGCCTTTCTGAAGGCCTTCCTGCCTGAGGAGGAGGCCGACACGAGAGAAGGCCTTTCTGAGGAGGAGGCCTTTCTCAAGGGAGGCCTTCCTGAGGAGGAGGTGTGTGCACTAAGGCTAGGGAGATGTGAGAAAGCCCGTCAGGCAGAGGGAGAGTGTGTGCACAGGCTTGGCCGGGAAGCGCAAGGAGCAGGGGCCTGGGCCTCGGCGAGGGGCCAGGTGGAGGCTTCCGCCATGGCTAACGACACGTCTGGCCTTCCGATCCCCTTCCTGGCGTCCCTGGCAGAAGCAGACACTGACTATTGATCAGTAGCACATCCTGGGTATCGATCACGCAGTTGATTGGGACTGTCACATTGACAGCCCGCTAATGCGTGTTCAGTAAAAATTACTTCCAATGGGAATGAAGAGCTGAGAGTGCCGTGATGGATTCCCCCCGGAGGACGGCAGCCAGTCGAGTGGGAAGAGGAGAGGCTTTGGATTAGGGATAAGGGGGTGTGGTGCCCAGCTTGTCTCAATGGCTGAGTGATTTGGGGCTAGTTTAAAGTTCCCTGGAAATAATTTCTCTCATGTCAAAGTGGAGGGTGATGATATGTTTTCCTTAAAAAATGAGGTAATACTTGGGAGGCTGAGACCAGAGGATCCGGGTTCGAGGCCAGCCTCAACTACTTAGTGAGGCCCTCTGCAACTTAGTGAGACCTTGTTTCAAAATAAAGAATAAGAAATAGGCAGCCGGGCGCGGTGGCGCACGCTTGTAATCCCAGCATTCGGGAGGCTGAGACCGGAGGATCCGGGTTCGCGGCCAGCCTCAGCTACCTAGTGAGGCACTCCGCAACTTAGTGAGACTCGGTTTCAAAAATAAAAGAATAAAAAATATAGGGCTGGGGGTATAGCTCGGAGGTAGAATGCCCCTGAGTTCAATCCCCAGT
>PVLC010035997.1:0-16011 GCA_004027655.1 Graphiurus murinus
GGGCTCCAGGTTTGGCAGGATGTAGACCCGATGTTCCCCCACTTAGACTCTAGAGGCAAGGTCCTTAGTCTAGATGCCAGTGGCCTGAGAAGGTCTACATGGCATGTTGTAAAATGCAAGCCTTCCCTTTTGCACTTACAGGCTATTGATCTCAATTTCTTAAATGTTGTTGGCTGTGTGTGTGTGTGTGTGTGTGTGTGTGTGTGTGTGTGTGTGTGTGTGTGTGTGACTGGAATGAGACTGAACCCATTAGCAATTAAAGCTTACCAACAGTTTGATTCCAGGTTCCCTATTTGTTTCATACTAATTTTTCACTGAGTTTTTAATCTTCCTCCCTGCTCCATCAAAAGTTGGAATGAGATGAAGAAGTGGGGTCATTTCCTATATCCAATTGGACTACAGTCTAAAAATCTTGCAAACTTCTACTCATAAATCACTGTTAAGTCTAACTGGGACTTTTGTGCATTTTCCAAACAAGTTACCCTTTCCCAGACCAGGGTGGAGTGGACACTGAATGTAGGTGGATGCTTTCCTGTTGGTTTAGGAATTTGCTCAATAGGAACAGCTACCATTCTTAAGCAGATTTTGTATCCCATGCCCTGTTGGGGATGGTTCATGCATTGGCTTTCTCTTAATCTTCACAACCCAAAGAGCAAGGCACTCTTTATATCCCTGTTTCAGATAAGGAAGATGAGAATCAGAGAAGTGAAGTAGACTTGTAACCTGCCACAATTTATAATTAACAGTGGGCTAAACTCAGATGAAAAATTCTATATACTTCCCTAATCCATTTGAATGTGATAAGAGGGCCAAGCTCTTCCCAAGATATCTCATTCAGGAAAGAGACAAAGAGGACCTACAAAGAATTTTGGAGCAGGGTCATACAAATTTAGGAAGTCTCAGTGTATCTTGAGAGTATAGTTTGTGCCCGGCTACAAAGCTATTTTTAAAAAGGATTATATTAAGCTGGGCGTGGTGGCGCACGCTTGTAATCCCAGCATTCGGGAGGCTGAGACCGGAGGATCCGGGTTCGCGGCTAGCCTCAGCTACTTAGTGAGGTCCTCCGCAACTTAGTGAGACTCGGTTTCAAAATAAAGAATAAAAAGTAGGGCTGGGGGTATAGCTCGGAGGTAGAACGCCCCTAAATTCAATCCCCAGTACCGCAAAAAAAAAAAAAAAAAAAGGATTATATTAGGCTGGGTACAGTGAGGCATGCCTATGATCCCAGACTACTTGGGAGGCTCAGACAAGAGGAGCACAGGTTTGAGAGCAGCCTCAGCAACTTAGTGAGATCCTGTTTTAAAATAAAAGTAGGAAGGGCTGGGGGTATAGCTCAGAGGTAGAATACCCCTGGGTTCAGTCTCCAGTAAAACACACACACACACACACATCACATTAGATCCATATGTACTGATCAAAAAGTGCCCGTGATATATGTCTTAGAGAATAAAGCAGGTACCAGTGTTCAATACATAGTCTCATTCCATTTGTGGCACAATTACATGCACATCCACACGTGCTTATGTAAGTGTAAAGTGATCTGAGAAGGCCACTCATGAATGATCTTGGTGAGGAAAGTACAATTGGCAGAAAGAACTGAAAGACTATTCAACTTTTCTTTATGTAGTTCTCCATTATTTGACTTTTTACAACACACTTGTATTGCTCTTGTAATAAAACAAAATTGTAAAAATAAATAATGGAGTCAGTGAATCACCATAGGAACACAGCCTATGTAGCCAGCTAAAATCATTCACCTCAAAGGAGACAGGTGCCTCAGGACTCTACTGTAACCTGGGGCTTGCAAGGGACACTGAGGCAGGGGCTGTCTTGGCCACAACTGCTGAGCACATAGTAGGAGATGGAGCAGCCTAAGTTCAGAATACAACCGTAATGGTCAGTAGTAATAGAAAGCGCATTTCCTTTCCAAATGTCTGCATGATAAAATATGGGATTTTAATAATTTCACAGGGTGGGAATTACAGAAGCTGAGCTTTTATCGCTGCCTCCAGCATTGGGCTGACCCCTCGGAGACCTCACTTTCCTCTGCGACAGCAGGATGATTTTCTACTTCATAATCTTTTCTCTCATTGTAGGAGGAAAATAAATCCCCCCGGTGGCCTTCCTGCAGCCCCAGCCCACCAGAACCATTGAGAGCAGGAGTCCGTCTATTCATTCCACTACCAAACATTTATTGAATGCTATTTTCCTACCTTTATTATTTTTGCTTGCATTGAGCACCAAGGACGCAAGAATTTCAAGAGATGTTCTGGACAACACACTTAAAAGTGAAGTTATTGAACAAGCAGTGGCTGGAAGGGTCTTGAAATCATTCTTCATCACTCATTCGTTCATGCTAAAGGAAATTTTGGAAGCAGATTCTGAACTTTAAAGATTAAAAAAAAAAAGAATGGGGAAATTTTCTATAGAAGAAAAATAAAGTGTATTCACTGTGGCTCTTGAGACAGGACTAAGGACCCTGAGGTCACACGAAGGAGCAGAGCTGGCAGGAAATGAGATGGGATTAATCTGGGGTATCCACACGCATATGGCAGGAGTCCAAGAGTGAGGGGGAGGTGAGAGGTAGTAGGGGGCAAGGCAGAAAGAGACATGATCATTGCAGAGACAGAGGGCAGAAGGAGGGCTGGCCTTAGACTGGAGCTCAGACAGTTCATGTTCTGGAATAGGAGACCAAGAGCATACAAAGGTGGCTGATGGGGGCAGGAGGAGGAAGATGACAGGTTTCTCTTCTGATTTCTTCTGTTTTCTCAGTAAATCAGATTCAAGGCCCTCAAGCAAGATGACTGAAGGAAGGGTGCTGTCCTAGAGGTTTAAGGGCAGGGAAGAAAGTGTGAAGCAGCCGTCTTCAAGAATAAGAGAATGGATACACGTGGGAAGTATGATAGTGTTGAGCAGAGCCAGGAGCCCACTGGATTTTGGAACCATAAAGTGAGATAAAGCCTATTGTGGTGGTGCAATCCTATAATCCTAGTACTTAGGAAGCTCAGACAGGAGGATCACAGGTTTGAGGTCAGCCTCAGCAACTTAGCGAGGCCCTTAGCAACTTAGTGAGACCATGTTTCAAAATATGGCTGGAGGTGTAGCTCAGAGGTAGAACATCCCTGGGTTCAATCCCTAATATCAAACAACAACCAAAAAAAAAAAAAAAAAAAACGTGAGACCGTAGCAATGGCAGGAGGAAAAGATTGCCATTACTATTATGCTAATAAATAAATGGAGGCTCAGAGAGACAAATCATACATCAAATCGGTAGAGGAACAAGTTCTGTCCTCCAATCAGAAGGTGCCAAGCGGTCAGAGTCTTACATGTCCTTCCCAGGAGACTTAGTGCACATTCAACAATTACCTTAAAGTCTGAAACTTCCTCTTTTCATGTTCAAAAGGCATGGAGATTATTCTGTATCACCACATACAGATAGGCATCTCCCACCATAGTAGAAGCTTTGGGGGCCAGGGATTTTTTACTGTTTTGTTACAACTGTATTTTCAGCACCTAGAACAGTGCCTGACACAAAGGTAGAATCCAGAGCCCACTGACTAGATTGAAGGAATCCTTGGTTCCTTGCAGAATTCCATGGAATACACGTGCTGTAGTGAAGTTAATTGTGTCTTTTCTGCTTTCAGATTATTTCCACACCTTTGGTCTTATAAATAATTGTCTAAATGAACAAACTGTATAATAAGCTGTTTTACATGTATGTGAGCTTATCTGTAGGACCAATTTCTAGATGTGGAATTGTTGAATCAAGGGCATGTGCATTTATGATGTGGATGGATATGGCTAAATTATCTTCTATCTAAATGTTTGATAATTTTATGATTTGCCCATGCAAATACCATAATTGTATGCATCATTATTTTTCTTTGGTCTTAAGCCAATTCCCAATGTTCTGTTCATGGCAGCCCTCTACTGTTGGATACAATAGTCTCCATCTCCCAAGTTTGTGGTTATCTTTGTTTTATGGGCTACACTGAGCCTCATCCCTGCTCCTTGGCTAGTATAAGGGTGCATTGGAGAAGAGAAAGACCTGCATCCAGATATCCAGAATTCCTGAAGAGGTGTAGGGGAGGGGAGAGAGCCTAAGCTGGGGTACTAACATTTTAGGGATGAGCCAGGAATGTATGAAACCTCACTCAGTTCAGCCTTTCTCGGGATCTTTCCCCTAAAGTCCCCCTCAGGGGGATAACATCACATTTACCATATATAGACTCTTCCTTTGTTTATTAAATCCTCAGCTCCTTCTAATTACTTATTGATTATTCCCAGGAGAACTCTAGCCTAGATAGGGGCATCAGGAAGATTTCTTTCTGGGCCTTGAGTGAGAGAGATATTTTGTTCAAACTTTGCAAAGTCTGGCTCTTAATTAATTTGTCCCAAACCCTATTTTTCTACTTTTTCTGATATTTTGTCTCCCTCCAACACTCAATCCCATTGTAATATAGGGGTTACTATCTATACATATGTGTATGATAGAACCCAGGGGCATTCCACCTCTGTGCTACAACCCCAGCTCTATTTTTTAATTTTTTATTTGGAAACAGGGTCTAAGTTCCTGAGACTGGCAGCAGACCTGCAATCCTCCTGTCTCAGCTTCCCAAGTACTGGGATTACAGGTATGTACCACCACACCCAGCTTGTAAATGATATTTTAATTCCCTCTCATTTGTACCACTCCAGTGACAATGTCTGGCCTGAAAATAAGAACCCCTAGAAACTTCCATATGTCTCCTCTGCAAGGGACTCTCAGGAAGGAGCAACAAGTGGTTTTGTTCCCCCTAATACATCTCTGTTAGACATTTCTCAATATCTAGGGCATTGATGGTGGTCTCTGGAGGTGGGGAATATAAATTGGATGTCTGTACCCTTGTGCTAGAAATTAACTCATTCGGACCCATCTGTTCACTCATTCACCCCATAGTCCCATCTCTACGCAGTATTTGAGCAGCTACCTCAAGGCAGGTGTTCAGTAGGGTAGGGGGAGAAGGGCACAGTATGAAGCAGAATGGATACTGAAGATCCAGGATCCTGTCACCATTGCCATGGGCAATGTGAAAAATAAATAAATAAAAACACCATTCCCAAAAGAGTTGGATCAATTTCAGGTTTCAGAGAACATATCAGACCTCTTTCCAAAAGGAAAACCTGGGTTTGGGGGACAGGATTTTTTTTTTTATTTATTTACTGAGGATTGAACTCAGGGGCATTCTATCTCCGAGCTACACCCCTAGTCCTATTTTTTATTCTTTATTTTGAAACAGGGTCTCACTAAGTTGCAGAGTGCCTCACTCAATAGCTGAGGCTGGCCACGAACCCGGATCCTCCGGTCTCAGCCTTCCAAGTACTGGAATTACAAGCATGGGCCCCCACACCCGGCAGACAGGGATGTTTTTAAGCTTTGATATTTGTTCCCCATTTCTTAATCTTTGAATTCCCCTCCATCATAGTAACCATAGAGAAATTAGATATAGTGTCAGCTACAGTTAAGAGATACAAAAAAAAAAAAAAAAAAAAAAAAAAAAAAAAAAAAAAAAAAAAAAAAAAAAAAAAAAAAAAAGGAACAAAGAGTAAAGACATGGAGAGAAATATAGAAACTGAGTTCCAATCCTTTATAGCTGAGGACAAATCCAAGTAAATTTTCTTCGCAGCATCTCAAGAAAGGGTTTGTGAAACAAACAGATAAGACTTGGGAGAAAAATGCTTCAAATACCGAAAAGAGCTCATTTTCCCCAGCCCCTTCAAGCATTTAAAAGTTGTTCATTTAGATTCACGTAGTTAATAAGATAATTTTAGATCATGCACAGCTATTCCTGAAACCCAAGAACTGTTGAATGAGTCAATGGATGAATGAGTTTTGTGAGCCAGGTTTGAATTATCATACAGCTTCAAAATGACAAAGCGGCGCAGCAGATTTTCGGTTCTGACTTCTCCTAACTCAGTCTCATCCTCCCACAATTAGTCCTCATTAAAGAGACCTGGCTGTCATCGCAGGAGTTTGAGATCTGAGGTCCCTGGGGCAATGCCTGTGCTCAAATCAAAGTCAAAAAGCCTATTAAGCAAATTAATAGAAAAGACAACGCAGATTCAAAAGAAATATTTTGCCTAGCAAAGGGGGTGGGAAGGATCTTTTTAAATATTCTTTAAGAAGTCATCTATTCACAGGTAAACTATACAGGTGCTAATTGGAAGTAATTCTTTTGAACCATAAAGTCTGTCCCTGCTGGGCATGTATTTAAATCTTTGTTTAATCATCTGAAAGCACCAAATGTCCTTTAATGTAATAGAATAGAATTGGTATATCCAAGATTTCTGGCTGGAGTAGGGCAGTAAAGTGGGGGAGAGTCAAGGCCTCTCCGTCTAAATGCCAGCATTATCATTTCTCCAGCCAGGGCGGAACAAGCATCAGGAAAATAGACCCAGCTGTATCATTCAGGTCAACTTTCTTAACCTCTCAGAACCTCATTTGACTTACCTATAAAACTAGAATAATACTACTGAAGCATTGAGGACTACTCACATGTGAAGACCCTCGCAATATCAGACCTTATTGTAATTGCTTAGGCACGTAAATGAACTGACTTCTTGAGCCTTGTGAGGGTGGTTTGTTAGCCTCGTTTCACAGGTGGGAAAAGGAAGGCAAAGGCAGATTAAGTAATTTGCTCAGATTGTGGTGCTCAGAAAGCAAATGTAGGATTTGACCTTTGGAAATCTGACTCCAGAGCTTGTGGATATAACAGTTACCCTGAATTGCCTCTCACATGAACTGTTTAGAAAGGCCCCGAATTTTACTGGGCAGGTAATATCTAACGATTGATCCAACATTAGGTAAAGTTTTTCTTCTCCATTTCCCTGAAGCTAGGCAACTGAAGTTGAATTTGTGCAGTGACAAAATTGCTGGGGGCAGGGTGGGGGGCAGCAAAGACTGAGAGCTGCAGGGCGAGTTGCGCCCCCACTAGTGGGAGTCCTGTATTTGGAGCCATCCACAGCAATTCTGGCACCCCCATGACCTGGCCCTCCCCGCTCCTTTGTAGACTGTGATTCATGATGCTGTTGGGTGCAGATCCTGGCTGATAACTTTTTCTGTGCATTCCCCATTCACCAGGATCTGCCCTGAAGACTCATTCCCTCCTAAATGCGCATCACCACAGCTATAACTCACTTCCTGGACGCACTTTGGAGGTGTCCTCTGGGGCCCCGGACCCTCCTCAACAGCTAGACAGACTATGCTCTGTCAGACAGACCCTATCACAGCCCATGGGTCTGGAGTTTAAATCATAGGTACACTGGGAGAAAACCAATTTCACTCTGTGATCCATTCTCTAAGGAAAGGTCAGGCAGATAAATAACTGTGAGGGAGACAAGGACGTTGTCCCTAACAGCACATCACATGATCAGACAGAGTGGGGCTTCTGCAAACTGTGCTTTTCCTGGGCTGTTAAAGCAAGTCGCAGAGGTTGCTCATTAAAAGAGTACCAGGAAAGGACATGGCCAGAGCCAAATGTGATTTTAGGCGAAGTCCCCATCTCAGCCTGATCCTGCAGGACAGCGTAGGGGGGCTCTGATTATTGACTTTATTTGGTATTTATTTGTGGATGCCTAGGCTTCATAAGCTCCCAAGGACTTGGGAGAAAAGTCGTAGGTGTGACCAATAGGAGCAGAGCCCGCAGATGTAGAAAAGGGATTCCAGAGCCGGCAATGGGAAGCAGAGCATTGAATAGCGCCCCCAAGCGTGCTAACTCTAGCATAGCACATCTCCTCTTGCTACATTTTGATTTTCTATTTACTTACCTTCTCTCTAAGTAGCCTGCAGGTCCCTGGAGGGCAAAGATTTTAAACCCAAAGGTGTCTAGGAAAACTCATTTTAATTATGTATGTAAATATGGGAGTTCCATGAAATATGAGACTCAAAGAAGAGTGGGATGATTCAAGCGTATGTAGCATCCTAAGCTAGGGAAGGAATAGGGGCTGAGGTCTTTGAACAGGGACAGTGGCTACACAAATGAGGGGAGGAAAACTTGCAGGTAAAAAGTCTCTTAGGTGATAAAAGTGGAGCAACTCTCTAAAGAAGAGGTGACAGTTCATCTGAGCTAGGTGCCAACCTCAAGGCGTCTCTTTGTTGGTATGATTCCTAGGACCAGAGTCATGACCGTTGAACTCCTTTTGAATGCTCTGTCTTTAGTTCGGTAGAGGGAGCTCAGAGAAAACCTCTGCCTGCATCCAGGGGTTGCCAACACATCCTCAGTTCAAAGTCACCAGTGCACGGAGGCAACGTATTTGGGAGTGGCATTTCCCGAACTTCATGCTCCATAAATACTTGCTGATGACTGGACAAAGAGGAATGACATCTGGCTGACTTGTAGAATGCTGAAAGGTGACTTATCTTGAAGAAGTTTCCTTCTCCAGAGCAGAGGAAGCCCAAGCCAAAAGCCCCCATAAATTTAGCATAAAAAAATAAATCCATTATGCCCATTGCAGCTCATGACTATTATTTTATAAATGGCATTTTAAAGGCACATTTTGTGTCCCACCCAGATATGGGATCTTGTGTTGCCATCTTCAAGGCTAAGAAATGTGAATTTGGAACTCTCCTGGGAGTCCACTGACTTCTTGTAAGCCCTCTCCTCTTTTCTTAGCTGCAACTTCTTCTTTGGCAACATAGAGTTATATCAGACGAAGGGTTTCTACTCTTTGAATAGGAGGCCAGTTTATGAGCGCAAAATATTTTACTCTCTTCCCCAGTCGATTTTGGCATTCACTGTGTGAAAGAATATATAATGACAAAAAGCTCCTAGGAGATTCTGTGATTCCTTTAAATAAATTTGCATATGTGAACCAGAACAATTTTTTAATTAGTAGCAGGCAGGCAAGCAAGGTGTATTATTTACTTATTCTACTAAAAATTATTGGTGCATTTAAAGGTGGTTACAACCCAAGTATCTCTCAGCCTTCTTCTTGCCCTGAAGTAAACCTCTATAATCAGCTCATAAGGAGGCCCCACATTTCCAAATAATTTTAACAACTATCAAATGAATTACACTTGGATTTTTCTCATTTAATCACTACAGAACAGGAAGTTCTGGCTCCAGGTGAGCCCAGAGATCCCCAAGGAGCAGAGCACAGGTACTACGTTGTCTGAGGGTTTTGCAGAAAAGGAGAAAGATGGACTGGATCAATTGAAGGAAATCTGAAGGAAAGAAGAAATGAGCAGAGTGCAGAGTGTCTCTGTTTCTGCTCCCTGATGCTAGGAAACTCTTGTCAAAGCGCAAGGGGCGGTGTGAGTGTGTGTGTGTGTGTGGGGGGGGTTTCTGCAGGCTGCAGCTGAGGGAGCTGCTTTGTGATGGTTCTTTGTGAAAGAAGGGCTTTCTCCTCATTCCTTAATGGACTGCAGGGGTGCTGGAAAACTGAGAACAGGAGAGAATGAAGGCCACCTTCCCCTTTCCTCTATTGTTGCATTAAAACAACCACCTCTTCATTATCCCACAGGGTTCTGTGAGTTGACTGGGCTCAGCTGGGCAGTTCTTCTGCTGGTTTCACTTTCATCTCTCATACAGCTGTGGCTAGATGACTGCTGGGCTCTTAGGATAGCTGGGCCCTGCCACCCCCCTTCCCTCTCTTTCCCTCTTCCTGTAACTTCAAGAGCTTGCTACATGTAGCCTTTTCAGGTGGTATGTTTCTCCAGAAGTCTTGGCTGTTTTCTTATATGGTGATTCAGGGTTCTTAAAAGCACAAAAGGCAAATCACAGGCTCAGAAGTTGCACAGCCTTTACCTGGAGTTACAAGGTTAGTTCACTTTCAGCCAGGAAGGGGTTGTACAAAGGTGCAAGTATTGGGAGAGGTGGCTCAACGGGGGCCTGAAGCCCTCTGGTATAGTAGGAGGTTTGGGGACCCTAGAAGAATACACCTTGGGTCAAGGCAGCTCCTACACCAGGAAGCTGCAACAGTGGTCTTGTGCTGCCCTCATGTGGTTCCTTGAGGTCAGCGCAGGGCCAGAGCCCACCCTGTGATGTTTGTGTGTGAGCCTGGACAAGACACCTTGGAATCCCAGAGAATTCTTCAAGTGAGAAGATGTTGCCAGTGTGCTGAGTGAAGAAGGTAAAAGTAAAAGGGAAAAAAAAAGTGAATTCTTACTATTAATATGATGCAATCGCACACATTTCCGGGGGAGATTTGGGATGGGGTGGAAAGAGGGTAAAAGGATATGACATTCTCTGGGCATTCACTATAGCCCAGGAATCATGGAAGATCTCATCTGGAGCTCACTTGATTTTGACCTGATACTCCATTCCTAGGTCAGTTTAAAAATTCAGAGAGCAAGACTTAGATGTTAGAATTAATGTCTGGAAGATCACAACAGCTAGTAAATAGGCAGAGCTGGGATGGAAAATCAGGCCTGTCTGACTCTCAGGCCCTGTATAAAACCTCCTAATAGGCCTGCGACCTGAATATTTAATGCTGTCACTATAGCTTTTCTTCCTTTTAATTGAGGCCTTTACCAACATGACATTTTCCTTCTCCTCCACATATCCTCCGCAGCTCCCTAATGACATGTTTGTTCAACAAAGGGCATGGAGGCGATTTGTTCTGACAGTCCTAGCACCTGCAGGCCTGCCTGCCCATCCCCCCTCCCCAGTGAGAGACAGGGGGCAGAGCTGCATTGGTGCCGCTGGGTGCCTCACGTTGCTCCAAGCCTTGTGACATGAGGGCAGAGTGAGGCTCCTGGGACGGAGCCGGTGATAAGTTCAGGTGGCAAACTCATCTTCTCCATCTCAGCTGTGCTTTGTAGACCCACAGCATGAATGTTCAGGCCAGTAAGTGGTAAGAAGACCATTACAACTGAGGCAGATTAAAGGTATCTATAGGATTCGTGTTTTTGCACGAGGTGAAGTTAGATAGGAGGGGTAACTTCTCATATTCTATAGCACAGCAGGGTAGCTATGGTTGACAATGATTAATTGTATATTTTGAAACAGCTAGCAGGGAGGATTTTGAACATTCCTAACACAAGGAAATGCTAAATGTCTGAGGTGATGGATATGCCAATCACCTTGATCTGATCATTACACATTGTATACATGTATTGAAACCCTACATGGTACCCCATAAGCATGTACAATTACCATGCATCAATTAAATAACTTAAAAATTGAGAAAAATATTTATGTCTCCCTTTTAAGTGAAGAAAATAAAAGGGAAGGGGCTCTGTGTTTTATTTAAACGTGTGTGTGTGTGTGTGTGTGTGTGTGTGTGTGTGTGTACATGTGTGTGTATTCAGATTGGTGGGTATAGACATGCTGTTTAGTAATCCTAAGTCAATTAGATGACAACCTCTTAATAGTTCGTCGGATGTCTAATAAGTATCTCAAACTTACGATGCTCAGAATCAAACTCTTGCTTCTCCCTTGGTCCTGCCTGTCGTGGTAATTGGCAGTCACGTTGTGCCAGACACACAGGCCCAAGTGAGGGTTCCGTGTGCAGTACCCACACAGGATTCGACCCCTACTCCTTTGCCACCCAGGACTAAGTCACCTTCAGCTCTCCCAGCTCTTCTGCCCAACCCGCTTGGATCCCACCAATGCCTACATAGCAGACAAACTCATCCTTTCCAGAGGTAAGTGATCATGTCTTTGCCCTGCTCAGAACCTTCCAATGGCTTTTAATCTCATCTAGAAAGAAATCCAAACTCTTCCTATGGCCCATACGTGCCTACAAGATCCAACTTTCTTCTGCCTAACACACCTCATCTCCTCTCTTTGTGCTTTGTCTTAACTGGGTCACAATTTACATGCATTGAAATGAACATATCTCATGTGTATGGATCAGTAGAGTTTCACTGAGGTTCCTATGCAGGTGACCACCACACAGAACAAGGTAGAGAGTGTTTCCATTACCGGGAAAGGTCTCTTTTTCTTTCCTTCTCCCATTTAATACCTACCTCCACCCAGGGACCACTAGCCTGACTTCATCACTGTGGATTCATCCTGCTTGTTCTTAACCTTTATTTACGTGGAATCATAGGTTAGGGACGATTTTGTGTCTGAATTCTTTGGATCAATATAATTTTTGATATTCACCTCCTTGTATCAAGACTTTATTCCTGTATGTACCTGCAAGGCATTCTGTTGTTATGAATAGACCACAGCTGGACATTTGTTTTCAGCTTTGGGGTGTATGCAGTTTTTTCTTCCCATTTCTCTGGGGCATATGCCAAGGAATGGAATTTCTGGTGAATAGGATATGTTTACTTTTATTAAAATTGCCAAATAGTTTTATAATATGCTTTTACATTCTTAGTGGCAAAAAGGTAGAGTTTAACTTACTTTATATTCTGGCATTTTTCAGTTTATTTTTTTTTTCTTAAGACTATTCTTGGAGCATATGGTGGTATCTCATTTTGGCTCAAATTTCATTTTCCTGAGGAATAATGAAGTTGAACATTTTTATTGGCCCAGTGGCAATCTGAATATCTTCTTTTGCAAATTTCCTATTCAAACCTTTTGCCCATTTTAAAACTTAGGTTGTCTTTTCCTTATTGACTTGTAGGCATTCTTTTTATATTCAAGATATAAGTTCTTTGTTAGGTATGATTGCACACACGTCCTTCAGGGCTGAGATTTGCTTTCTCACTTTCTCAATGATGACTTCGGATGTGACCTCATCCTTTGCCTTCTCACTCACTCCCTCCAACCCAGCCGCACTGGCCTTCATGCTGCTCCTGCCATGCGCGGCACAATCTGACCTCAGCCCCTTTGTGCTTACTCTTTACTCTCTCCAGAGTGTTCCTCCCCCTGACATCTGGATAGTTCACCACCTCACTTTGTCAAGTCTTTGGTCATATGTTATCTTCTCCAAGGGCCTTCTCTAACCACTTCATCCAGTAGCTCTCCCTAGACATTTTAACCTGCTCTATTTTTCCTTATAGCATGTGTCCCCGATATATATATCTATTGTCTATTAATTGGTTTTCCTGTGTCCCTCCACTTGACTTTATCTCCGTGAGAGTAGGAACTGGGCTTCTTCTAGTCTCCATGGACCTCCAACATCTAGAGGGTGCCAGCTTTTGTGAGTTACTCAGAAAAATTTGTTAAATAATTAAAAATGAAGTAAATATATTAGTCAGATAAATATGAATATGGTGTAGTAACAAGCCTCAGATGTCAATATTTAAAACATCAAAGTTTTATCTCTCATTCATACTGTATATCTAATGAAGGGAAGTTCTGTTCACTAATGCTACTCAGGGTTCCTGGTTGACGGAAGAGGGTAACTGCCTTATGATGCCAACTTCTCAAATAGAGACTCTAAGTCTTGCTGTATTAAGGGAAGAAAGGACGGAGGATAGAGCAGTGACCATTAAATTATTTTACCCAGAAGTCACACACATCACTTTTACTCGTATTTCATTGCCCACAGCAAGGCAAATGGTGATACCCTTCAAAGGATATGTGCCTAGAAAGAGGGAAGAAATGAAACTCCTGGTGATCACCAGTAATGTCCACCATGATACTTTAAAGCATGAATGAATATCAAATACCCAGTGAATTAATGAGTTCAGAAAACAAAGACTAAGTCCAGGTAAAGCAGCAGATTGGTCAGCTAATTTCCTTCTCTTCCTCTGAGTCCCATGCAATGTTAAGACCAACATTGTCTTCCAGTGAGAAATGGCCGGCCTCAGTACTGTCCTTAACCGTGTTCTACAAGGGTAGAAGAAAAGTAATGAATATTTGCATTGCTGCATTTTCATTATTTTCCAGGACAGTGCACATCATGTTTTACATAAGTTACTAAAGCAGATAGCATTTGCCCCATTTAATAGTTAGGTCAATTAAGACCCAGAGAGCTGAAATAGATAGTCCAAGTTCTCACAGTTGACTGGACTGAACTTTGGCTGACTCTAACGTACGTGCCCCTTCTACTGCATGTTCAAGGACAGAGATGTAAACACATGCATCACTCTGGGAACTCCTTTCTCTCTGCTTACATCCTAGCTGGAGTCATGGCCGTGTGTTTACTGATGTCCCATGACCCCCTAAGTTATGCCAAATGAGGTCTGTCTGGCTGTCGCTTCACCAATGCCATAATGGAACAGTTCTGTCTATTCATTTATGCTTCTTTATTTTTTCATTCAAATGGCTACTCTTGAGTATTCACAGTACACTCCATTGCTCAAGGTCCTAAGACTGAACACTTTCTATAGTTAATCAAGCTGTGTGCTCACAAATCTCTAAGTAAATACATGGCATGAAATCACATAAAATTTTGCCTTGCAATTTCTTCATTTGCACAATAAGGATCATACCCACTTTGTCTTTCACAGAGAATTATTCTGTGAATCAAATGATCTGGTGAATATAGAAGCATTTGGAAACTGGGGAGAAACAGAAATTGATTGCTTTGCAATCTTATTTATTGACATAAAAAAAAGCCCTCAAGGTTTCCTTCTTTATCAGTTGTGTTCCTGGAGATTCCACTTATTTTCTTTAGATTCTTTATAAAACAATACAAACTAGGCTGGTCAACAATTCTCTCTCTAAAAGTCTCCTCTGACTTATGTTGATGCTATGTATTCCATTTGACTGTACAGATAATTCCTTTGAAGGAATGAGTTTGAGCTAGGAAGAGCAATAGTACTGAAGCTCCTTACCCCTGCCCAAACCCTGAGCTTGTTGGGAAGCATTCTTGTGGCCCCATAGCCAGCCCAAGGCAACTCAGTGTCCTTTTGCAGCCCCCAACCAAGTCCAGCTGTGAAGCATTGACTGACAGCCTTAACCCCACCATGGCTTGTGCACTGGCACACGGTCACGCCTCACACTGCTGACATCTTAGACACGTGCATTTGTTATGACAGCTTTCTAGCAGGTGGCAGTAAAATGTCTGATTCTAACATCAGTATGTTATGACACATTCCTGGAAGATGCAAAGCAGCACCTTGAGAAGGGGCATTTCTTCTAATCTGTAGAAAGGAGCCCTGTACCTTCTGGGTACATGCCCTGAGTGGGACGGTCAATGGGTTGGAACTGGTTGGATTGCCCAAGTAACCCCCCAGGCCAGAACTGAAATCCCTTCTAACCCTCCTGGGTCCTGGCTCACCAGACTCTCTTCTGCAGCCCGGGTTACCAAGCCCTCTCTCGTTCATCTTTCCTGTTCTCTCTTCTATGCAGGCTTCTTCTGTAAAGTGGAATCCTTTGTCCCTAAGACTTCAATAGCAAACTGAAGACATGAAAGCTAGTCCTTTACCCTGTCTCTCCTCCCCCACCACACCCCAACACACACACACAAACACACACACACACACACACACACACACACACACACACACACACACATGTCTGATTTCCGCTCATCCTCCAGCAACATTGCATAAAGGTGCAGCAGAGTCTCATTGGTGGACACGACCCACCCCAGGGCTGCCAGGCACCCTGGCCTCTGGTATTGGACCAACAAAACCTCTGCTAAGGTGACTCTGACAGGCTTGGCCTTGTACCAATGCCAGATAAAGGCTTCCTTCTGGATTTCTACTGGGTACCCAGGCCTCAGAGATGGGGCCATGCCTGCTCGTGGCATGCCTGGGCATCCCTGCTTCTGGTTCTTGCTGATACTGCTTGACAGAAGCTGCATGACTCCTCCTTTGATCAACAGCAGATGCTTTCACAAGGCAGGAAGAGAAAGGGAAACTGAGTGCTGAGTTTGCAAAGTAGATCTAGTGTCCTCCCTGTGTTTCATTTTCTACCTCATCATGATAGACATATATCCCAGGGCTTCCTTGCCCCTTCTCTCTGCAGGATCATGCAAAAAAGATGGGAGTGAACAAAGAATTTTGCTCACAAGGATATTTCCAGCTGATTGATTCTAGGTCACCCCAGACCTCATCTCTGCACCATGTGGGAAGTAGAACAGGTGTTTGTCCCCACCCTGATATTGTCCAGGTGGGGAAGGATACAGCTTCCATGTCACCCAGATACCTAGCAGATAAGGGGGAGAAATCCCAGTTCCTGT
>PVLC010035998.1:0-16026 GCA_004027655.1 Graphiurus murinus
TTTTTTTTTTTTTTTTTTTTTTTGCGGTATTGGAGATGGAATTCAGGGGCATTCTACCTCTGAGCTACACCCCCAGCCCTATTTTTTATTCTTGATTTTGAAACAGGGTCTCACTAAGTTGCAGAGTGCCTCACTAAGTAGCTGAGGCTGGCCTCGAACCCGGATCCTCCTGTCTCAGCCTCCCAAATGCTGGGATTACAAGCATGCGCCACCACGCCCGGCCTATTTTTTATTCTTGATTTTGAAACAGGGTCTCACTAAGTTGCGGAGGGCCTCACTAAGTAGCCAAGGCTGGGATTACAAGTGTGCACCACTGCACCTGGCTTGAGGAATGTTATTTCTTTTGTGTGTGTGTGTGTGTGTGTGTGTGGTACTGGGGATTGAACTCAAGGGCATTCTACCTCCGAGCTATACCCCCAGCCCTATTTTTTATTCTTTATTTTGAAACCGGGTCTCACTAAATTGCGGAGTGCCTCACTAAGTAGCTGAGTCTGGCTGCGAACCCGGATCCTCCGGTCTCAGCCTCCCGAATGCTGGAATTACAAGCGTGCGCCACCACGCCTGGCTTGAGGAATGTTATTTCTAACACTAAATGTGACTGTAAACACATTCATACATATACTGAACTTTTTTTATTTTTTGGTTCTTGGGATTGGACCCAGAGGCATTCTTCCTCCAAGCTATACCCCATCCCTTTTATTTATTTATTTATTTTATCTTGAAACAATGTCTCGCTAGGTTGATGAGTGTCTTACTACTTGCTGAGGCTGTCCTCAAACCTGTGGTCCTCCTGTCCTAGCCTCCCAAGTACTGAAATTACAAGCATGTTCCACCACTCCAGGATACACACTGGATTTTTTTTCACCCCCACTCCCACCTCCAAACTGGACTTTATTTTTTTCGATAATGGGGATTGAACCCAAGGGCATTCTACCTCCGAGCTACACCCTTAGTCCTATTTTTTTTATTCTTTATTTTGAAACAGGATCTCAGTAAGTTGCGGAGGGCATCATTAAGTAACTGAGACTGGCCATGAACCAGGATCTTCCTGTCTTAGCCTCCCAAGTACTGGGATTACAAGCATGCACCACCACGCCAGGCACTATTCTCCCTCTCTCTCTTTTTTTTTTGTAGTACTAGGGATTGAACGCAGGGGCATTCTACCTCTGAGCTACACCCCAGTCCAATTTTATTCCTTTATTTTGAAACAGGGTCTCACTAAGTTGCAGAGGGCCTCACTAAGTTGCTGAGGCTGGCCGTGAACCTGTGGTCCTTCTAACTCAGCCTCCCAAGTACTGGGATTACAAGCCTGTGCCACCACACCTGGCTCCAACTGGACTTTTTAATACAAATGAAATTTGTTTCCAGTTCATGTGCTAGCAGACATAAATATGTTTGAAAGGATTTCATGGTTTTGTGTGTGTGTGTGTGTGTGTGTGTGTGTGTGTGTGTGTGTGTGTTACTGGGGATTGAACTCAGGGGCATTCTACCTCCGAGTTATACTCCTAGCCCTATCTCACTAAGTTGCAGAGTGCCTCACTAGGTAGCTGAGGCTGGCCGCGAACCCCCATCTTCCGGTCTCAACCTCCCAAATGCTGGGATTATAAGCATGAGCCACCACGCCCGGCTGGATTTCATGATTTTTTTGTGGATTTTTGTTTGCAGCAGTTGAGATTGAACCGAATACCCTCCTCACACTAGGCAAGCACTCTGCCACTGAGCTATATCCCCAGCCCTTGTCATTTTGAATCTATGACAGAAAGTTGATACCAAAATACACTGTTCAATATGTAATTAAAAGGCATCTACCAAATCCAGCTTTAGAATGTGATCAGGCTTGGCATAGTGGCATACACCTGTAATCCTAATGTTTGGGAGGCTGAGACGGGAATCAGAGGTTCAAGGCCAGCCTGAGCAACTTAGAGATACCCCCTCAAAATAAAAATAAAAGGGCTGGGGGTTGTAGCTTGGAGGTAGAACTTCCCTGGGTTCAATCCCCAGTACAAAAAATATATGTATATAGTTTAGATCTAGGATGTTCGTGAGTAAATCATGCAGCTAGAAAGAAAAAGAGTCACTATCCTGTCATTTCAAACTATTGTACTTAGGAAGCAGGAACTGTTTTGCCGAAGTCTTCGTGGAATAGGAAGCTCATGCATGGACAGTCATCACTGTAGATATTCTGATAATTAAGACTTAAATCTGACTTATCAACATATTTATCTAGACTTCCATCTATCAACTGAAAAGTGACTGAGTTTGGCAACTGTTTCTGAAAAAGCATTAATACTTACGAGTTGTATATTTTCTTTTATGAAAAAAAATTAACAGGAGATAATTTTTTTTTTTTTTTTAGTGTATGTGTTAGACTTTTCCTCCTCTAAAAGGCATTATTTTAATCTGATATGCAATACAGTATGTATTCTATAAAATAGCAATACCACTTTAATTCCAGGATAGTTATTCCACATAACTCTTTTTTTCTTCCCCTCTAGACTTCTCCAGAGAACCCGGGGACAGTAGGTGGAGTGCAAAACTGTATTGTGTTGCCTTCCTGCTTTTTTTTTGTTGCCTTCCTGCTTCCTTTTTTTTTTGGCCCTGCCTTGGCTGCTCCTTTCTCTACTGTTAAAGCTAACTAACTAAACCCTGCATGCAGTGTTGTTATGGGAAGCTCCTTGTGGACTTCCATTTCAGTCCTGCACATGTATCATGTAAAGTGTGTTTCATGTCAAATCCTTAATACCAGGATAGAGCCAAGAATGATGTGGCACACACCTGTAATCCCAATACTTGGGAAGCTGAGACAAGAGGATCATAGGTTCAATACCAGAACTCAGCAACATAGGGAGATACAGCAACCTAGGAGAATCCTTTTTTTTTTTTTTTTTTGCGGTACTAGGGATTGAACTCAGGGGCATTCTACCTCTGAGCTATAGCCCCAGCCCTATTTTTTATTCTTTATTTTGAAACCGGGTCTCACTAAGTTGTGTAGTGCCTCACTAGGTAGCTGAGGCTGGCCTTGAACCTGGATCCTCAGGTCTCAGCCTCCCAAATGCTGGGATTACAAGTGTGCGCCACCACGCCCGGCTTGGAGAATCTTGTTTCAAAACAAAAAAATAAAAGAAGAGCTGGAGGTGTAGCTTGTAGGTAGAATGCCTATAGATTCAATCCCTAGTACCAAAACAAATAAGTAAATAAAATAAAAAATAAATTCAGAAATAGAGCAGTGTTCAACAGAGAATAATGACTCCGTGAACAGTGGCATTCCCTGCTTCAGTGACAGGAGATGTCATATGTATTGGGAAGACATCCACATTTGTGTGTGCTTTTAAAAGATTTTAACCTGGTTCTGGTCATATAACTGAATTTTTTCCTAAAATGTTATCAGCTTGGTTTGATTCCTTTAGTAATTTATCTGTTATGGATTTTGATGGTTTGGTGTTCATGTGATGTCAGGAGTCTGGCTGCATGATTATCACTGTTTTGATCTTTTCCATGTAGTCAGGAAGAGGAGGGAAGGGACATTTTAAAGATTATGTTGAGCTACTAAATCGGCTATTCTCTTCCCTTTCTCTTCTCCATGTAACAGAAGAAGTAGGCCAGCCCACTGCAGACCCAGGTATGGTCATGGACAGTGTGGAAGCAGGAGATACAACACCTCCCATCAAAAGAAAAAGCAAGTTCTCAGGCTTTGGCAAGATTTTCAAGCCCTGGAAATGGAGGAAAAAAAAAAGTAGTGATAAATTCAAAGAGACATCAGAAGGTGAGATATTAAGATTTAAGTGTGTGTTCTGAGTCAGAGTTCCCTTTTTTTGGTGTGTGTGTGGTACTGGGGATTGAACCCAGGGGCATTCTACCTCCGAGCTATACCCCCAGCCCTATTTTTTATTCTTTATTTTGAAACAGGGTGACACTAAGTTTCGGAGGGCCTCACTAAGTAGCTGAGGCTGGCCATGAACCCGGATCCTCCTGTCTCAGACTCCCAAGTACTGGGATTACAAGCGTGCACCACGACTCCCAGCTAAAAAGTTCCCTATTTTAGAAACACCTAACTTTTTCATCTCTTCCCAAGCTTCTAAAACCTCCTACTTAAAAGATTTAAACAGCCAAATGGCCTTTCACTGAACCTTACATACTGTAGCCTCCTTTCTTGGTTTGTCTTTTGATGGAATTAGAATTTATTCACTGGTGATTGGAGTTCCTGCACTGTAGCAGATCTAAGATGCTTTAATTAATTATTGTGGGGTACTGAGAATAGAATGCAGGGCAATGCACCCCTGAGGTACACTCTCATCCCCAGAAATTGATTTTTTAAATTTGTTGTTTTCCTGGTCTGTCTTAACAATAGAAGAAATTTAAGCCCAGCGTAGTGGCACACGTTTGTAATCCTAGTACAGGGTGAGATAGGAGGATCACAGGTTCAAGGACAGGCTCAGGAAGTAGTGAGACTCTCATCAACCTAGTGAGACCCTGTTTCTAAATAAAAAAAAAAAATCAGGCTGGGGGTAGCTCGAAGATAGAATGCCTCTGAGTTTAATCCCCAGTACCAAAAAAAAAAAAAAAAACAAGAATAGGAGAAATTTGAACCACTTTATTTATTTATTTATTTTTTTGCCGTACTGGGGATTGAACTCAGGGGCATTCTACCTTCGAGCTATACCCCCAGCCCTATTTTTTATTCTTTATTTATTTATTTATTTATTTATTTATTTATTTTTGCGGTACTGGGGATTGAACTCAGGGGCATTCTACCTCCGAGCTACACCCCCAGCCCTTTTTTTATTCTTCATTTTGAAACCGAGTCTCACTAAGTTGAGGAGTGCCTCACTAGGTAGCTGAGGCTGGCCGCGAACCCGGATCCTCCGGTCTCAGCCTCCCGAATGCTGGGATTACAAGTGTGCGCCACCACGCCCGGCTCTATTCTTTATTTTAAAACAGGGTCTCACTAAGTTGTGGAGTGCCTCACTAGGTACCTGAGGCTGGCTTTGAACCTAGATCCTCCAGTCTCAGCCTCCCAAATGCTGGGATTACAAGCATGCGACACTACGCCCGGCTCACTTTATTCTTTAACTGTGGATTTTGAATGCTAAAAATAATGTTGCCCTTCCAACTGCCATATTTCTGAGTCCTGTTTTCCAATTTAATGTAGTTTTAGAGCGAAAAATATCTATGCGAAAACCAAGAGAAGAGCTGGTTAAAAGAGGGGTTCTGCTGGAAGACCCTGAACAGGGTGAGTTTTAAATGAATACCATATGCCTGTGTCTGTGCACTTGGTCATTGTTTGGGTCTAACTAGATGTTTGCTTTTCTTTTTTATTTTATTATTTTGTGTGTGTGTGTGTATGTGATACTGGGAATTGGACCCAGTGTTCTATTTCTGGGCTACACTCTAAGCACTATTTTATTTTGAGACAG
Organism: Graphiurus murinus; assembly: GCA_004027655.1. Classification (NCBI taxonomy): domain Eukaryota; kingdom Metazoa; phylum Chordata; class Mammalia; order Rodentia; family Gliridae; genus Graphiurus; species Graphiurus murinus. The sequence continues at coordinate 5,415 of PVLC010035998.1, forward strand.
GGTCTCACTAAGTTGTTGAGGCTGGCCTCAAACCTGCAGTCCTTCTGCCTCAACCTCCCAAGTGCTGGGATTACAGGTGTGCACCACTATGCTCAACTTAATTTTTTTTTTGTTTGTTTTGGTGGTACTGAGGATTGAACTCGGGTGTTCTATCTCTAAGCTATACCCCCAGTCCAATTTTCTTTCTTTCTTTTTTTTTTTTGGAAATGGGGATTGAACCCTGGGTCATTCTACCTCCTAGCTACCACCCCAGCCTTATTATTACTCTTTTTTTTTTTTTTTTTTTTTTTTTTTTTTTTTTTTTTTTTTTTTTTTTTGAAACAGGGTCTCACTAAGTTGTGGAGGGCCTCATTAAGTAGCGGAGGCTGGCCACAAACCTGCAATCCTCCTGTCTTAGCCTTCCAAGTACTGGGATTATAAACTACCACGGTCAGCTTCCTGATTTTATTTTTTATTTAGAAACAGGGTGAGCCGGGCATGGTGGCGCATGCTTGTAATCCCAGCATTCGGGAGGCTGAGACCGGAGGATCCGGGTTCGCAGCCAGCCTCAGCTATCTCGTGAGGCACTCCGAAACTTAGTGAGACTCGGTTTCAAAATAAAGAATAAAAAATAGGGCTGGGAGTGTAGCTTGGAGGTAGAATGCCCCTGAGTTCAATCCCCAGTACCACAAAAAAAAAAAAAAAGAAAGAAACAGGGTGTTGCTAAATTGCTGAGGCGCCCTCAAACTTGCAATCCTCCTATCTTAACCTCCCAAGTACTGGAATTACAAGCATGTGCCACCAACCTGGCCTTTTTTCTTTCTTTCTTTCTTTTTTTAATTGCTATAGTTAGGATGGAGTTGGGCTTTTTAAAAAATTCACTCTTCCACCCGAGCATGGTGGTGCATACTTGTAATCCCAGTGCTTGGGAGGCTGAGATGGGAATCCAGGTTCGTGGCCAGCCTCAGCTACTTAGTGAGGCCCTCTGCAAATTAGTGAGATTCAAAATAAAGAATAAAGCTGGGCGCACACTTGTAATCCCAGTACATGGGAGGCTGAGACAGGAGGATCCAGGTTCATGGCCGGCCTCAGCTACTTAGGCCCTCCGTAACTTATTGAGACCCTGTTTCAAAATAAAGAATAAAAAATAGGACTGGGGGTGAAGCTCGGATATAGAGTGCCCCTGGATTCAATCTCCAGTATCGCAAGATAAAATAAAATAAAGAATAAAAAATAGGACTAGGGTGTAGCTCGGAGGTAGAATACCCCCGAGTTCAATCCCCAGTACTGAAAAAAAAAAAAGAAAAAAAAAATTCACTCGTCCAAAGCTGGGAGAGGTGGCACACATTTGTAATCCCAATACTTGGGAGGCTGAGACAGGAGAATCGCAGGTTCATGGCCAGCCTCAGCAACTTAATGAGACCCTGTTTCAAAATAAAAGACTAAAATAGGGCTGGAGGTGTAGCTCAGTGGTAGAATGTTCCTGGTTTCTCTCCTCAGTACTACAAAAAAAATTCACTCTTCTTCCAAGTGTTCAAGACTTCCTAGTCTTTAGCTCTAAAACTGGTGATAGATTCATAGGGCAAACATTGCTTGTCTCTTGTAGTTTCTGAGCTTTGTGCCAGATGTGGGTGTTGCTTCCTTTTTTGATCAAACTTGTCTCCATGCCCACATTGCTGCCCTAGTCTTCTGTTTGTCACTAAGATCTTGTTTTGATATTTGAATACTCATTGCCTGTTTAATAATGATGTCAGAGCTGGGCGTGGTGGCATATGCTTGTAGTCTCAGTACTTGAGAGGCTGAAACCAGATGATCCGGGTTCACTGCCAGCCTCCGCTATTTAGTGAGGCCCTCTGCAACTTAGTGAGACCCTGTTTCAAAATCAAGAATAAAAAATAGGGCTGGGGATGTTGCTCGGAGGTAGAATGCCCCTGGGTTCAATTCCCAGTACCGCAAAGATGATGTCAGAACTTTCTGCAATAGGTTTTTTTTTTTTTGGTGGTGGTGGTGGTAGTACTAGAGACTGCACCCAGGAACACTCTACCTCCTAGCTGCAACTCCATTACTTTTTATGTTTTTTTATTTGAAACAGGGTCTTATTAGGTTCCTCAGAATCTTGTTATTGCTGAGGCTGTCTTCAAACCTGCAATCCTCCTGTCTCAGCCTCCCAAGGATTGGGTTTATAGGCGTTCACCATCACTCTTAGCATACAATGTGTAATTTTTCTGAAACTATTTTCTTTAACTTTAATTGGTGCATTATAGTCGCATCATAATGTAGTTCAAAGTGATAGTGACATACATGCATATAACACTTGGTGGACTTTCTCCCAGGAAAGTTTATTTTAGATGTAAAACTGTAGTTGCATTTCATATCTGCTCATTTGTCATACGTAGTAACTTACTACTTTTGCATATATGTCAGCTTGCATCTTGCTGGGTTTTTTTGTGTGTGTATGTAGTAATACGGATTGAACCCAGGAGCATACTACCTCTGAGCTACATCCCCGCCCTATTTTTTTTTTTTTTTTTTTTTTTTTTTTTTGCAGACAGGGTCTCACTACGTTGCTGAGGCTGGCCATTAGCCTGGGATTCTCCTGCCTTAGCCTCCCAAGTATTAGGATTACAGGCATGTGTGGCTCTCCATTTTTTTTTTTTTTTTAATGGTGGTATGGTGGTGCATGCCTATAATCCTAGAACTTAGGAGGCTGAAGCAGGAGGATCCCAGGTTCACAGCCAGCCTCAGCTACTTAGTGAGACTTTCATCAGCCTAGTGAGACCCTGTTTCATATAAAAATAGGTCTGGGGGTATAGCTCAGAGGTAGAATGTCTCTGGGATTAATCATGAGTCACACATACATGGCAAAATAAAAAATAGTTTTCAGATTATTTTAACATTAGAAATACGTTTTCGCTTATTACTTATTTCCTTAGACTCTTCTATTTTAGCCCAAATTCCACTTTTCATGGCACTATCTGAAAAATGACACTGTTTAATCTTCTAGTAAAAAGTGTTGGCTCAGGATGAGAGGGACTGGTCTATGAGAATTCAGTGGACTAACTCAGTAAAACATTGAGAGACACTATAATGATATTACTCAAAGTATCAGTATGGAAAGCAAAGAAGGATACTATCTAGACAACAACTAGTTCCAGTCCCATTTGGCACTAAGAGATAAGAAAGAGCTGATTTTTTTTTTTTTTTTTTTTTTTTTTGACGGGGGTTGGGGATCTGTAGTGATTGAATCCAGGGGCTTTCTACTTCTGAGCTACACCCTCAGGCCTACTTAAGTTTTTATGTTGAAACAGGATCTCACTAAGTTGCTGAGGCTGGTCTCGAACCTGTGATCCTCCTATCTCAGCCTCTTAAGCACTGGGATTACAAGTGCGCTATCACACCTGGCTTAAGACAGAGTTTTTTCATCTCTAACCTCGGTGTTTTCAGCTCTCTCTTCCAAAACAGTCTAGGAAACTTCTGCCAGAACTGGGAGTGTTTGTCAGCTTGCTCCATGAAGGAATCTTAACTATGATTTTCATGGTAATGGGTGATCATTATAGGTCTTCCCATAGCGTTCAGTTTAGTGATCACCCCTGCAGTTTAGTCTATAGGAAATCCTCATGTATATCATGTTTACCTCTGATCTACCCATCAGTTTCACCCCTGGCCCTCCACTTCTACTGCCCCTCAGTAACCCTCTGCTATTTCTCATGCACATTTGAACAGTAGCTCATTGTTGTTTTTCCTGTTTCAATCACTGCCCTTCCATAATTCGTCTTCCTCACAGCTTGTAGAGCTAACCTTCTATGAGATGAGTCAAATCATGCCTCTCCTGCTTCTAATTGTTTGTCTTCCTGTTTCATACAGGAATCAGTCCAGGCTCCTTTACATGGTGTTTGATACCCTTCATAGTCTGGCTCTTGCTTACCTTTCCAGTTCTACTCATAACTTTTTCATGTGCATCTGTTCTCCTACCAGACTAAACTAGTAGTCAGTCCTCTAAATCCATCAAATAATTTCATACCTTTATACATATTATGTCTTCCTCTTAGACTGTTTCTCATGGGTGTGATAGTGGTGGCACACACTTTTGTAATCCCAGTACTTGGGAGGCTGAGACAGGAGGATGGCAGGTTTGAGGACAGTCTCAGCAAGTAGCGAAACTCTCATCAACCTAGCGAGACCCTGTTTCTAAATAAAAAAAAAAAAATAGGGCTGGAGGTGTAACTGTGAGATAGAATTCCCCTGAGTTGAATTCCCAGTGACACACACACACTCACACACACACACACGAACCCAATTTTTTTTTTTTTTTTTTTGCAATACTGGGGATGGAACCTAGGGGCATTCTACCTCTGAGCTACATCCCCAGCCCCATTTTTTATTCTTTAATTTGAAACAGGGTCTCACTAAGTTGCAGAGAGCCTCACTAAGTAGCTGAGGCTGGCCTCGAACCTGGATCCTCCAGTCTCAGCCTCCCAAGTACTGGGATTACACGGGTGCGCCTCCACGCCCGGCTAAGAATCCAATTTATATACTGTTTTCTGTGAAGTTTTCCCAAAGCATTCCCACCCTAGAAGAATGGTTTCATATTCATTCTTCCATAGCCCTTCACTCAGTGTAGCTCTTGACAGTTAACATTGTAATTACTTATGTGTAGGAAGTCTGTCTTGTTCATTTTATTCATATAGCAAGGTACTTGACATGTAATATGCAATAAAGTATAAATTAGATTAAAAAAATTGCTTATTCCCATTATTATTTAAAGGATCCAGATAACCCCTAGGTCTAAATAATATGATAAAACAGGAAGAGAGGGCAAGGCATAAGAGAGGTTAGAAACTACCAGCTCTTTTCTCTGTTTGACCATGCCATTCTGTCATTTTTCTCTTTCTCCTTGCAGATGGTGAAGATCCAGGAAAGTTAAACCAGAATGGCCATACCACCCCCATAGGCAGTGCCAGATCTTCTAGTCCAATTCTCGTAAACGAAGAGCCAGCAAGAATAGCAAGTCTTAAGAATTCTGTTCCAGAAGAGGACCCAAAGAAGCGACTAGGTAAGAAACTGGAGTTTTTAGTTTAAGGGCCACAATCCAATCATTTTCATTAAACTCAGGTTAGCCAGAGAACAGGGAAAAATAAAACCCAGGGTAAATTACATTTTTTAGAAATTCCTTAACTAGCCAGACGTGGTGGCACACACTTGTAATCCCAGCATTTGGGAGGCTGAGACCAGAGGATCCGGGTTGGCGACCAGCCTCAGCTACCTAGTGAGGCCCTCCGCAACCTTAAGGAAACCCTGTTTCAAAATAAAGAATAAAAAAAATAGGGCTGGGGGTATAGCTCAGAGGTAGAATGCCCCTGAGTTCAATCCCCAGTACTGCAAAAAAAAAAAAAAAAAATTCCTTAACTACTTAGAACTTTAAGTGGAATTCCCCCACCTCTTATTCTTACATGCATAAAATAATCTTTTTTTTTCTCCTTTGATGGTATTGGGGATTGATCCCAGGATTATTCTAACTCCCAGCTACATCCAGCCCTTTTCATTTTTTAATTTAATATTTTTTGGCAGAACTAAGAATTGAACCCAGAGGCATTCTATCTCTGAGCTTTAAGAGATCCTCAGAGCATAGGGCGCGGCTGTTGGGTCATGAGCACCTTGAACTGTTTCTTGATGGTGATTCAGTGTCCCAAGTTATTTGTTGTCTGGGGAAAACCAAGCAAGATGGGCTGAGCAGGTCTGTTGTCCCATCCGATCAAATTTCTTCAGTGTGTGGACCTGATCTCCCTCCTCATTGAGGTAACACTGGAGAAAATTATCACGTTTTTACCAAAAGCCTCAGGTCCATGCAAAGCCCCATCTGCCCGACCACCTCGTGTGCTTGTCACTTTTCTTCTGGTGTAGCCTCTATTTTTTTTTTTTCATTCTTTATTTATTTTGAAACAGGGTCTCACTAAATTTTGGAGGGCCTCACTAAGTAGCTGAGGCTGACTGCAAACCTGCGATCCTCCTGTCTCAGCCTCCCAAGTACTGGAATTACAAGCGTGCGCCACCACCACCACGCCTGGCTCAGCCAGCCCTTTTTATTTTGAAACGGCAAAAAAAAATAAAATAAAATAATAATAATAATAATAATAATAATAGGTTCCTATAGGACTTTTTCAAGTTACATACTCCCCTTCCTCTACCCAGGAAATTTTGCTGTACCTCATCCAGTAGCCTGGCTCTTGTGTAAAGAGTCGTTAGCATAATGAACCTCTTACTGAGCCTCTCTTACTGATATCCTAACGTGAGAGTGACCAGTATGGTGGTACACACCTGTAATTCCAGCTACTTGGGAGGCTCAGCAAGAGGATCAAAAGTTCAGGGCCAGCCTGGGCAACTTAGTAAAAAAATTTAAAGTGCTAGGGCCAGACGTGGTGGCGTGGTGGGACATGTTTGTAATCCCAGTACTTGGGAGGCTGAGACAGGAGGATCTGGGTTTGCAGCCAGCCTTAGCTACTTAGTGAAGCCCTCCAAAACTTAGTGACACCCTGTTTCAAAATAATTAATACTGAGGGTATAGCTCGGAGGTAGAATGCCCTTGAGTTCAATCTCCAGTACCACAAGAAAATTAAAAAAAAATAAAGTGCTGCGTATCTAATTCTGTGGCCCAGTGCCCCTGGGTTCAGTCCTCAGTATGGAAGGAAAAAGAAAAACCACATATTTTGGTCAGAGGAGAATAGCCTATAAACTAATCTATAAATAATCGACAAAGTGTACAATAAATCCATGGATGTGTTAACTTTTTCATAATCTTGTTACTCTCTCCATTTTTAAAAACATATCTTTTATTACACAGGCTCAACTGGAAGCCAGCCTAATTCTGAATTGGAGTTTGTTCCTGAGAATGTGCCCAAACAGCCTTTACTTCCTCCCAAAAGGCCCTTGTCCTCGTCTCATGAAGCAAGTGAAGGACCAGCAAAGGATGTCACTTCTGGCAGCATGGCAAGGTCCATCTCCTCCACCACCATAGCACCTGCTGCCACCACTACTGCCACAAGCCTAGCAAAGACTGTTAATGCCTTTGTCACCCCTTCCCCAGCACCCAGGACTCTGCCTGCTGTTCCTGCCAGCACTAACACTACTGCTACCCCAAGCCTTACTCATACAGTCCCTGCCAAGCAGCCTCCTGTTCCTCCCCCTAAACCAGCTCACAGAAATAGCAACCCTGTCATTGGTAAGTCTTCAGGATTTCATATTTTGAGTTTGTTTTCATTTTGGATGTTTATTTTATTTGATATCTGGCACAATATTGATTCAGTCTGAAAGAATTTCCCTTATCTTGTCCCTTTGAATATCAGCCTCAATATTCAGAAGTTTTGAAAATTAGGCAGATGGCCATGAACGGAAATATCACTAAAATTAAGTTCGGATTTAGGAAGATTAATATGTATTTTCCTATAACAGTGTTTCAAAACACTATATAGTTGGAGCACTGGATATGTAAAGATGATAAGAGGTTTGACCTGCATGGAATTCTCTGTGACACTTACTGAAAAAAATTAGAATAATGCCACAAATTACAAGAGGAAAGGCAAACTTTTTTTTGTTTGTTTTTTTTCAATACTGAGATTGATGCCGGGCATCATGGCGCACACTTGTAATCCCAGCATTTGGGAGGCTGAGACCGGAGGATCGGCGTTCGCGGCCAGCCTCAGCTACTTAGTGAGGCACTCCGCAACTTAGTGAGACACTGTTTCAAAATAAAGAATAAAAAATAGGGCTGGGGGTGTAGCTCGGAGGTAGAATGCCCCTGAGTTCAATCCCCAGTACCACGAAAAAAAAAAAAAAAAACTACTGAGATTGAACCCAGGGACATTCTACCTCTGAGCTATACCTTTAGTCTTTATTTTGAAACAGTGTCTCATTAAGTTGCAGAGGACTGGCCACAAACCTGTGATCCTCCTCTCTCAGCCTCCCAAATACTGGGATTACAATCATGTACCACCTACAATGAGCCAAGGCAAACTTTTTTTTTTTTTTGTGGTACTGGGGATTGAACTCAGGGGCATTCTACATCCGAGATACACCCCCAGCCCTATTTTTTATTCTTTATTTTGAAACCGAGTCTCACTAAGTTGCGGAGTGCCTCACTAGGTAGCTGAGGCTGGCCTCGAACCCGGATCCTCTGGTCTCAGCCTCCCGAATGCTGGGATTACAAGCGTGCGCCACCACGCCCGGCTTAAGGCAAACTTTTTTATACTAGGCTTACTAGTGGTTTAAATTATGAATGAATGAATGAATGAATGAATGAATGAATATTCTCATTAGCCAGGCGTGGTGGTATGTACCTATAATCCCAGTACTTGGGAGGCTGAGACAGGGGGACTGCAGGCTTCAGGTCAGCCTCAGCAATCTAGTGAAATCCTGTTTCCAAATAAAAATTAAAATAGGGCTGAGGGGTGTAGCTTGGAGATAGAATGCCCTGGGTTCAATCCCTAGTTCCACAGGAAAAGAAATGTTCATTAAATATCTAATATCATCAAGTTAGGTGGAGTAACCAGAACCTTGAAAAACAGGGTCTCACTGAGTTGCAGAGAGCCTCACTAAGTAGCTGAGGCAGGCCACAAACCAGGATCCTCCTGTCTCAGCCTCCCAAGTACTGGGATTACAAATGTGCGCCACCATACCCAGCGTTTTTTATCTATTTTAAACTACTAGAGCCTTCCTTAAACATTAGCAAGCCTAGTAGATAAAAAATGATTTTATAGATGGCTGTGTAACTTGTTTTTGTTTTGTTTTTTGCGGTACTGGGGATTAAACTCAGGGGCATTCTACCTCTCAGCTACACCCCCAGCCCTATTTTTTATTCTTTATTTTGAAATTGGGTCTTACTAAGTTGCGAGCGCCTCTCTAGGTAGCTGAGGCTAGCCTCGAACCCGGATCCTCTGGTCTCAGCCTCCCAAATGCTGGGATTACAAGCGTGCACCACCACGCCCGACTGGCTGTGTAACTTGTAATTGAGTGCCTGGCATGGTGTCTTCATGGGAACTAAAGAAGGTTATTATTTAAACTGTTCTGATAAAAATCATGTTTTATCTTGGGAGACTTAAGAATGCTACTCTTATATTAAAATAAGTGGTGGTAAGGAAAGCAGGGAACATAGTCAGTAAATTTTTATGGACTTAGTAATTTTTTTTTTTTTACCTGAGTCTTGTTTAGGTCTATTTTCTCTTTTTGTGCGTGTATGTGTGCCTGTGTGTGTGTTCATTCTAGGGATTGAACTCAAGGACATTCTACCTCTGACGTACACTGCCAGCCCTATTTTTTTTTTTTCAAAAACAGGGCCTCACTAAATTGCTGAGGCTGGCTGTCAACCTGGGATCCTCCTGTCTCAGCCTCCCAAGTACTGGGTGGGATTACAGGCATGGGCCACCAGATCCAGCTAGGTCTATTTTCTTTACATAATTGCATGTCTTCCTCATTGATTTTTCAAAAAATGGAGAGTTGGGGAGAATAAGTTCATGAGTGCTTCAGAGCTGACAGATATAAAGGTAGTTTTTCAGGAAAAATTATACTAGGCTTACTAGTGGTTTAAGTTCTGAATGAATGAATGAATGAATGTTCCCATTAACCAGGTGTGGTGGTATGTACCTATAATCCCAGTACTTGGGAGGCTGAGACAAGGGGACTGCAGGCTTCAGGTCAGCCTTAGCAGCCTAGTGAAATCCTGTTTCCAAATAAAAATGAAAATAGGGCTGAGGGGTGTAGCTTGGAGATAGAATGCCCTGGGTTCAATCCCTAGTTCCACAGGAAAAGAAATGTTCATTAAATATCTAATATCATCAAGTTAGGTGGAGTGACTAGAACCTTGAAAAACAGGCTTAGAATATATTGTAGGACAGGTTAGAGTAGTTTGATAAAAACAGGATGAAGATTATTATTGTTATCATCACTTCAGATGGGTGATGTCATGTTGACTTATCTCTGAGGAACTTGAGCTTTCTTATACTCATTTTCAAAACCACCTTCTGCTGTAGGAAACTGATTCTGTTATATAGATAGGGCAATTAGAACATGAAGATACTGTGACTCATTTAAGGTTGTAGTTAGAGAGAAATACTCAACTCTCAGGTCCAGACCTCTGTTCTCTACACTGGTATTCTCAAACTGTTTTCTAGACTAATACTCATCAGGATCACCTAGAAGGCTTATTTAAAACACGTTGCGGAGCCAGGTATGGTAGTGCACGCTTGTAATCCTAGCATTTGGGAGGCTGAGACCAGAGGATCCGGGTTCGCGGCCAGCCTCAACTACCTAGGGAGGCACTCCTCAACTTAGTGAGACCCGGTTTCAAAATAAAGAATAAAAAACAGGGCTCAGGGTATAGCTCGAAGGTAGAACGCCCCTGAGTTCAATCCCTAGTCCCCCCCCCCCCCCAGAAAAAAACAAAACCACATTGCAAACCGGGCATGGTGGTGCATGCTTGTAATCCCAGCATTTGGGAGACTGAGACCAGAGGATCTGGGTTCGGGGCCAGCCTCAGCTACCTAGTGAGGCATGCCACAATTTAGTGATACCCTGTTTCAAAATAAAGAATAAAAAATAGAGCCGGGTGTGGTGGCGCACACTTGTAATCCCAGCATTCGGGAGG
>PVLC010035999.1:2500-16026 GCA_004027655.1 Graphiurus murinus
GGGAGGCTGAGACAGGAGGATCCGGGTTCACAGCCAGCCTCAGCTACTTAGTGAGGCCCTCTGCAATTTAGTGAAACCCAAGTCAGGCATGGTGGCCCATGCTTGTTTTTTTTTTTTTTTTTTTTGCGGTACTGGGGATTGAACTCAGGGGCATTCTACCTTTGAGCTATACCCCCAGCCCTATTTTTTATTCTTTTTTTTTTTTTTTGTGGTACTGGGGATTGAACTCAGGGACATTCTACCTCCGAGCTATACCCCCAGCCCTATTTTTTATTCTTTATTTTGAAACTGGGTCTCACTAAGTTGCAGAGTGCCTCACTAGGTAGCTGAGGCTGGCCGCGAACCCGGATCCTCTGGTCTCAGCCTCCCAAATGCTGGGATTACAAGCATGAGCCACCACTCCCGGCTCCCATGCTTGTAGCTGGGGGTGTAGCTCGGAGGTACAATGCCCCTGGGATCAATCCCCAGTACTACTACTACTACTACTACTAATAATAATAATAATAAGAGCAGGGTGTGGTGCCGCATGCTTGTAATCCCAGTACTTGGGAAGCTGAGACCAGAGGATCCACGTTTGTGGCCAGCCTCAGCTGTTTAATGAGGCTCTCCACAACTTAGTGAGACCCTGTTTCAAAAATAAAGAATAAGGAGCCAGGCATGGTGGCTCACGCTTGTAATCCCAGCATTTGGGAGGCTGAGACCGGAGGATCCGGGTTCGCAGCCAGCCTCAGCTACCTAGTGAGGCACTCTGCAACTTAGTGAGACCCTGTTTCAAAATAAAGAATAAAAAAATAGGGCTGGGGGTATAGCTTGGAGGTAGAATGCCCCTGAGTTCAACCCCAGTACCACACACACACACACACACACACACACACACACACACACACACACACAGTGTGCGCCACCATGCTTGGCTTCTTCCTGCCTTTTTAAAAAATTGTGAAGCCAGGAGTGGTGCTACAAATCTCTAATCCCAGCACTTGGGAGGCTGAGACAGGAGGATTGCATGTTCAAGGCCAACGTTAGCAATTTAGACCATTAGCAACCTAGCAAGACCCTGTTTAAAAAAAAAAAAAAAATTAAGGCTGGGGTAGAATTTTTTTTGAGACAGGATCTCTCACCAATTTGCCAAGGCTGGGCTTTAGCTTATGATCCTTATGTCTCAGCCTCCAAGTCACTAGAGCTACAGGCATGTAGCCAGGCGTGGTGGCGCATGCTTGTAATCCCAGCATTCGAAAGGCTGAGACTGGAGGATCCGGGTTCGAAGCCAGCCTCAGCTTCCTAGTGAGGCACTCCCCAACTTAGTGAGACTCGGTTTCAAAATAAAGAATAAAAGATAGGGCTGGGGGTATAGCTCGGAGGCAGAATGCCCCTGAGTTCGATCCCTAGTACCGCAAAAAAAAAAAAAAAAAAAAAAAAAAAAAAAAAAAAAAAAAATGGGGCTGGGGGTATAGCTCGGAGGTAGAACGCCCCTGAGTTCAATCCCCAGTACTGCAAAATAAAGGAACTACAGGCATGTGCTAACATGCTTGGCTTCCTCTGGACTTTTTTTGTGTGTGGTACTGGGGATTGAACCCAACGGTGTTCTATATCCAAGCTACAGCCCTAGCCCTGTTTTGCTTTTTGTGTGTGTGTGTGTACTGGGGATTGAACTCAAGGGCATTCTACCTCTGATTTATACCCCCAGTCCTAATTTTTTTTGTGTGTGTGTGTGGTACTGGGGATTGAATTCAGGGGCGTTCTACCTCTGAGCTATACCCCCAGCCCTATTTTTTATTCTTTATTTTGAAACAGCGTCTCACTAAGTTGCAGAGTGCCTCACTAGGTAGCTGAGGCTGGCCATGACCTAGATCCTCAGGTCTCAGCCTCCCAAATGCTGGGATTACAAGCCTGCGCCACCACGCCCGGCTCTTTTTTTTTTTTTTTTATTCTTTGAAACAGGGTCTCACTAAGTTGTGGAGAGCTTCACTAAGTAGCTGAGGCTGGCCGCAAACCCGGATCCTCCGGTCTCAGCCTCCCAAGTACTAGGATAACAAGTGTGTGCCACCACGCCCTCGGCTCCTTAGCCCTATTTTTATTTTGAAACAAGGTCTGAATTGTGGAGGGTCTTGCTAAGTTGCTGAGGCTGACTATGAACCTGCATTTCTCCTGTCTTAGCCTCCCAAGTACTAGGACTTACAGGCCTGTGCCACCATGCCTGGCTTATTTTTTTATTTATTTTTTGGTACTGGAGATTGAACTCAGGGACATTCTACCTCCGAGCTATACCCCCAGCCCTATTTTTTATTCTTTATTTTGAAACCGAGTCTCACTAAGTTGCAGAGTGTCTTACTAGGTAGCTGAGGCTGGCCTCGAACCCGGATCCTCCGGTCTCAACCTCCCGAATGCTGGGATTACAAGCGTGCGCCACCATGCCTGGCACTGGCTTATTTTTTTTTTATACTTATTATTGGTTTATTTATTTTAATTACAGATGATCCCTTTATATATGCTCATTTTTTCTGTAACTACAGTGAAGTTTCCTCCTCAAAGACAAGCACCACAATGTTTCAAATCCTGACATTGAGATTGATTGGTAAAACAAAGCATTTTCATAGAAAATTATAAAACAATCTTATAAATAAATGTAGCCTTTTACTGTTAAAATCTACCATTTTATGCTTTTATTGGTATACTACAGTTTCACTTCATAATGTAAATCATGTTGACAGTGACATACATGCACATAGCATTTGGTAGCCCCCCATACAGTGTACTGAGATTGACATTGGTGTTTTCACATATGCACACAAAGCCAATGGTAGTAATTTCTTCAATAAACCTCATTCTTCCCCCTCCTCTTTCTCTAGACAACCTCCCTGGCTCCACTGAGGTTTCTCCTCCATTATCTGGAGTCTTTCTGGTATCCTCATTATTCCCTAGCTTTACAGAACACATATGACCCTTCACTTTCTGTGACTGGTAATCTCACTTTTTTTTTTTTTTTTGCAGTACTAGGGATTGAACTCAGGGGCATTCTACCTCCGAGCTAAACCCCCAGCCCTATTTTTTATTCTTTATTTTTTATTTTTTTTGGCGGTACTGGGGATTGAACTCAGGGGCATTCTACCTCCGAGCTATACCCCCAGCCCTATTTTTAATTCTTTATTTTGAAACCGAGTCTCACTAAGTCGCGGAGTGCCTCACTAGGTAGCTGAGGCTGGCCGCGAACCCGGATCCTCCGGTCTCAGCCTCCCGAATGCTGGGATTACAAGCGTGCGCCACCACGCCCGGCTCTTTATTTTGATACAGGGTCTCACTAAGTTGCGGAGGGCCTCACTAGGTAATTGAGGCTGGCCGCGAACCCAGATCCTCCAGTCTCAGCCTCCCAAATGCTGGGATTACAAGCGTGCGCCACCACACTTGGCTTCGGCTTCTGGACTTTTTGAAATCTACTTTACTACAGTTCTGGTGGGAGACATCATTAAGACCAGTATTTCCCTTTGGACTATGCTATTACTTTCCCCTAAGGTTTTGTCATTTCCATATCACCAAGCCATTTTTCCCTGTTGATCAGAATTAAGACCTGAGTATCAGCTCCCCTCTAAGCTGCCATTGCCTTTCTTTCTTTCTTTTTTTTTGCAATACTGGGGATTGAACCCAGGGGCATTCTACCTCCGAGGTCCACCCCCAGCCCTATTTTTTATTCTTTATTTTGAAACAGGGTCTCACTAAGTTGCAGAGGGCCTCACTAAGTAGCTGAGGCTGGCTGAGAACCTGCGATCCTCCTGTCTCAGCCTCTCAAGTACTGGGATTACAATCATGCGCCACCATGTCTGGCGTGCCATTGCCTTCTAAGAGATAACATTGTCAACAACACATCCTATGGGTATCAGTTGCTCTTTATATAATAGAATGAGAATTCTGGTTAATGTTTTTCTTTGCTTCAGCAGGGAATCAGTTTACAGTTGCTTCATCTTCTCTTCAAATTTGTGAGATAATAGAGACACAGAATTGGTGTATTCCTTTGTTCACAGAATTGGCCTTCAGACTTCTTTGCAGCAGCCAATACTCTTTCCTCCAAAGCAAAACACAAAGCCAGAAACACTGCAGCTGAGCAAGGACCCTTAGTGTCCAGATGGCTGCAGATGCAGGCTTTCCTATACTTTCTTGTAGAGCCCTCTGCCCCTCCTAATATTCCTAGGGTCAGAGTTTGCCAAGACTTCTGGTGAGTGTGGAAACCAGGCATGGTCTAGACTTGGGCAAGAAGGAAGTATGTCCAGGTCTCATGTCTTAGTGTTTTTCTAAGTCAGGCAGTTCCCATTTCTGAGGGGCCCTTTTCTACAGTTGAGCTCGAGGAACTTATAGAAATCCAAACTCCTGGCAACATGGAAGTGCTGAGCAAAGGAAAGCCAAAGTAAAGGGTTCCACGTTCCTCTGTCTCCCAGCAGGGGAAACCATCATTGTGGAGGAAGCCAAGATGACCTAGCTGTTTTACCTGGGAAAGTTTAACTCACCGCATTCTGATCCAGCGCCTTGGCCTGCAGGACCATACTGCCTGCCCCACGAGCACTCTCACCTGGCTTACCCTGATCAAGGGGCTAGGGAGAGGAAGGTACTGCTGTCATGATGCAGCGGTGGGTTGGATGGAGGCTGTGGGGCAGGGAAAAATTGTCTCTCTGCAGTTTGGAGTCAGAATGAATGTTAGTGCCCAGAAACACATGATCTCAGCTATGGGTAAGATGCCTCTCAACCTCCTAAGTTCTCCAGGCTCCCTCTTGCTCTTGGACTGTGAGCCCACCTGAGAGGAGGAAGGCTTCTGAATTAACTACAGTTCATCTCTGAGTCACCTTCCCTGACCTTGGCCAAGCTATCTCAGGTGCCTCTCTCTTGGAGCAGATATGGAACTGCCCCAGCCCCTGGCACACCTCTGCTGACAAGGGTACTGCTGTGGTAGTAGCAGGGGGCAACAGCAGTGGTAAAGGAATCCTGACTCCAGTCCTGGCATCTGGCTGGGGGCTGGGTGCAGGACTGTTAGTAGGCTCAGCCTTGCTTTGCCTCTGTCTACCTAGGGCCCAAGCCCTGGACATCCCAATAATATGGTGCCCTGACCCAAGCTTAAGGAAATCAGAGGGAAAGGCAATAGTGTTGGTACTAAGACATTTATTACATCATAAAAAGTCCACTGTTGTCCACGTTTTCCGTATGTACATGCTCCTGGGGGCCTCCACCCAGCCCCACGTGCCCACCTTCCATGGTACCAATCAACTCTCCAAACTGACCTGCTGATTACTAAGAAAGGAAAAACTGGAGGAGGTGGCCCAGGCTGATGGGAGAGGGGAGGGAGAGGGAAAAAAAGTGCAGTGTGGTTGGCTTAGCTCTCAATGCCTGACCTGGGCAGGAGGGGCATAAGGTGGGCACCGTAGGGTTGGCACAGCAATGCCTCCCTAGAGCTGCCAGGCTGGAGGCAGAGGTGACAAGTGATACCTGAGTGCGCTCTCAGGTTGGACCCTCAGGAATGGAGAGCAGAGGAGGAAGAAGGTCCCGTAGTCTGAAGTGGGTCCGAGCAGGGGCTATAAAAATTCTCCTTTTCCCCATCCAAGTAGCAGCAACAGCAGCTCGGATTAGGCCTGAAGAGTTTATGGCCCCAAGATAGCTGGCAGGGGGCTGGTCATAGCCTGGTGGCATGTACTAGTCCTGCTCTCTGAGGGACCTGCCTTAGTTGACCTCAGAGGTGGGTATAGGGTCTGTGGGGCGAGGTGTGGCCAGGAGGGGCACTGGAGAGGTGGCCTCGATGAGCGCAGGGTTGAGGATGATTGGCAGAGTCATAGGTGGCACACCCACCTGTAGTGGGGAGGCCAAGGGCTGCAGGATCAGTGGGGGCTGAGCCAGGGAGGGAGGCCCATCTGGGGTAGGGCTCAGCCTGCTGGGGCTAGAGGCCACTGGTGATCCGGGGGAGCTGCCGCTGCTGGCTCGGGGACCCTCTGTCTTCTCCAAGTCTGTAAGGAGAGCAAGGTGACCACAATCAGATTCTTGTTGGCAAGGACAACTTTCATGCTCCACAGCTGGCTTAACAAATCTCTGTTCCTTCTAATTCTCTCCCAGTCTAAAAAGTTGGGAGTCTCCCCTAGAAACGCATTCCAGTGTCCATCTACCTTATATCTATGCTTCACTTCCTTTGCTGAACTGCTTGTCAGGTTAACCTTGGTTTGGTCTTACTAGAATCCCTGAAGGGTAGGCCTCTGCATATTCATTCCAGGTCCCCAAGAAACCCATCAGCTAGCTCATCATAGCTCACTTGGTCCTGCCATTTCCAAGAGGAAGAGCAGGCAAACAGTTCTTGGGTTGCTTCCTTTCTGGCTCTTAGCCCATGCTCCGCAGCAACCCCAGGGGGCCTCCTCCTTCCTGCTCAATTCCCAGCAGGCTAAGTTACAAAGGACTCACCGCAGGTCCCCAGCTCTGAGGGCATTTCTGGGGCAGGTGGATGGCCAGGTGTCCTGGGGTCACCAGCAGCAGGAGTCAGGTGGGCTGAGGCCAGAGGTTTTTGGCCATGAGGCTCCGTGGGCGTGGGGTCTGGGATAGGTAGAGAATCCAGATGGCATCTCTTAGTGCTTTCTTTGCAGCAGGGTCCTGGCTACCTCCCAGTCTTTCCACCCGAGGCACAGACAATGAATTCAGCTTTAGGGACTCTTTTGTAAGGCCAAGCCAGGCCCCTACCCTGGATGACAGTCTGCTTGAAGAGCTCATCACGAAGGTGTGGTAGAAAGCAGTCGATACGCTCCCAGGTGATCTCCCAGAGGGCAGAGGGGCTGCCTCCCCGTGTATCTGCACTGTGGAAAATCTCCGCTGTGTCCATCACCAGGAGCATGTTCTTTAGAGACTCAGGGATGGCCTCTGACTGCAGGCAGCAGTGGGATCATGAGAACAGGAAAGAGGCATGGGAGAGGCAGCTGCCAATGAGGACAGACAGCAAGTCTTCCCAGCAGGTGGGAGAGAAAGTGGGCAGTGGGACTTGCAGTAGAACATACCAGTAAGTCACTGGAGCCTGCATGCATGTACTTGTCCATGAAGTCTAGGATGGTGAGCCAGAGGGCCGCAAAGGTGGACAGCGACAGCAGTGGAGACAGGTGCTGCAGGAAGACCTATGACCCACAAGCCCCTTTCAGTCAAGGGGGGTGGAGAACCTTCTGCACCCCTTCCAAGGCTGGAGGCAGGCATGCCCCATCTTGCATGGGAATCTTAGATCAGGCATTGCTCTGAAATCCAGAATCCTCCTGGTTCCCTGAGTCCTGCTGAATCTCCATACCTGGGGTTCCTGAGCACTTATGTTTCATCTCTGGTCCTATCAAAAGCCCTGGCTTCCCTCCTTGGAAAAAGGCAGGTGTCGGGGAGACTAGGAGGTGAAGGGTGGTAAGCAGTACCTTTGAGAGCAGTGTAGAAGCCCTCATTCGGGTTTCTTCCATCCCACCCACATCTGCTGGGCTGATATTCTCCAAGAGCTTGGTCAATAGAGGAAACAGTACCTGGTGGGTAAATATCCAATGTTACTGTGGTTGGGTCAATTGGGCAGCCTTGCCCAAAGGAAGCCAGTGCTGGATGTATGGACATAAAAGAGTAGGAAAGGTATAATCCAGGCTGAGGATAGACATTAGGGGCTCTTCAGGCTCCCTGGCTCTCCTTGCCTTAGGATTTGAACTTTATCTTAAGAACAGTATGAAGTCCTACCTTGTTAAAACAGGACTCCCATTCCAGGGCATCTAGCTTTTGCAGGTCATGTACCAGTAGTGCCCGCTGTAGATAGGTCAGTGCCTGCATCCGCACCTGGCGCCGGGCGTCACAGCACAGGCACGCAATGCCTGAGAGTGGGAGTAGGATCAGGATCTTCCAGACACTTGGTCCTGTGCTCCCCAAGCTCTAGCATCACCTCTGCCCCGCCCTATCTGCTCCCCCAATATTACCCTGCAGTAAAGGGCACCAGCAGTGGGCCCAGAGAGTGCGTGAATCAGCTTCAATCTTCGGGCCACCTGTCTCCAGGTGGCGCTGCTCCTCGGCCCATGAACTGTAGATAGAGGCAGCCCTTGTGTGCAGGGTGTGCATCAGGTCTAGCAACTGGGATCACAGGAGAGGGCAGGATGTGAGTGGGGTTAGGTCTGGTGGATACCTCCCCCTTCCCCTCACTGTCCCTGTCTGTGTCTTCAAGAGCATCAGTCATGCCATACTCCACTCCTTTTGCTTCTTCTTCTTTTTTTTCCAGTACTGGGGATTGAACCCAGGGGCAGTTTACCTCTGAGCTACACTCCCAGTTTTATTTTTTATTCTTTATTTTGAAACAAGGTCTCACTAAGTTGTGGAGGGCGTCACTAAGTAGCTGAGGCTGGCCGCAAACCCAGATCCTCCTGTCTCAGCCTCCCAAGTACTGGGATAAGTGTGTGCCACCACACCAGGCCATTTGCTTCTCCTTTTCTCAACTTGATGAGCTGGTTGCTCCAGCCAGGGCTGTTGTCAATCAGGAGTTATTCAGGGCAGAGGAAATTTTAGATGTGTGCACTAATATTAACAACATGGAATTTCAGTGAGAAAGGTAGTTTTTTTTTTTTTTTTTGGTACTGGGGATTGAACTCAGGGGCATTCTACCTCCGAGTTACACCCCAGCCCTATTTTTTATTCTCTATTTTGAAACAGGGTCTCACTAAGTTGCGGGGTGCCTCACTAGGTAGCTGAGGCTGGCCACGAACCCGGATCCTCCGGTCTCAGCCTCCCGAATGCTGGGATTACAAGCATGTGCCACCACACCTAGCTAGAAAGGTAGTTTTTAGAAAATTCTATTTTATACCTTCTCATGACACAGAAAGCCTTGATAATCTCATTTTTTTTTCTTTTTTTTTGGTACTGGGGATTACTTCAGGGGCATTCTACCTCCGAGCTACACCCCCAGCCCTATTTCACGCCCGGCTGTTAATCTCATTTTGAAAACAAAGCAAAACCTTGACGAGCAATAGTGTTTGGCCAGGCTTGATACTTATTGATTCATTCATTCATTCATTTATTTATTGTACTGAGGATTGAACACAGGGGCATTTCACCTCTGAGCTATACCCCCAGTCCTACTAATTATATTATTATTATTATTATTATTATTATTATTATTATTATTATTATTTGCGGTACTAGGGATTGAACTCAGGGGCATCCTACCTCTGAGCTACATCCCCAGCCCTATTTTTTATTCTTTTTATTTTGAAACAGGGTCTCACTAAGTTGTGGAGTGCCTCACTAGGTAGCTGAGGCTGGCTACGAACCTGGATCCTCCAGTCTCAGCCTCCCAAATGCTGGGATTACAAGAGTGAGCCACCATGCCCGGCTTATTATTATTATTATTGGCACTGGGGATTGAACCCAGGGGCATTCTACCTCTGAGCAACATGCCCAGGCCTATTTTACTTTTTGTTTTGAAACAGGGCCTCACAGCAAGGCATGGTGGTGGTGGTGCACTCCTGTAATACCAGTATTTGGGAGGCTGAGACAGAATTGCAGATTCGAGGACAGCCTAGCAAGCAATGAGACTCTCATCAATCTAAAGTGAGACCCTCTTTTCTTTTTTTTTTTTTTGGTGGTACTAGGAATTGAACCCAGAGGCATTCTACCTCCAAGCTATACCCCTAGACCAATTTTATTTCTTATTTGGAAATAGGGTCTCACTAGGTTGCAGAGAGCCTCACCAAATTGTTGAGGCTGTCTTCAGACCTGTAATCCTCCTGTCTCAGCCTCCCTGGCTGTGAGACCCTGTTTCAAAATAAAAATAAGACTGGGTGTGGTGCCACAGGCTTGTAACCCCAGTACTCGGGAGGCTGAGAAAGGGGGATCACAGGTTCACAATCACTGTCAGCAACTTAGTTGAGGCCTACAGCAACTTAAGGAGATCCTGTTTCAAAATAAAATAAGGCTAGGAGTGTAGTTCAGAGGTAGAATGTCCATGGGTTCAATCTCCAGTACCACCAAAAAATAAAAAAGTACTGGGATTACAGGCATGTGCCAACATGCCCAGTTTATTTCTTTTTAGTACTAGAGATTGAACCCAGGGGCATTTTACCTCTGAGTTATGCCCAGCCCTATTTTTTATTCTTTATTTTGAAACAGGGTCTCACTAAGTTGCAGAGGGCCTCACTAAATAGCTAAGGCTGGCTGCGAACCTGCAATACTCTTGTCTCAGCCTCCCAAGTACTGGGATTACAGTGCACCACCATGCCTAGCTGCCCAGTTTATTTCTATTTATTTATTTAGTTGGCCGGGCATGGTGGTGCACGCTTGTAATCCCAGCATTTGGGAGGCTGAGACCGGAGGATCCGGGTTCTCGGCCAGCCTCAGCTACCTAGTGAGGCACTCTGCAACTTAGTGAGACCCTGTTTCAAAATAAAGAATAAAAAATAGGGCTGGGGGTGTAGCTTGGAGGTAGAATGCCCCTGGTTCAATCCCCAGTACCACACACACAAAAAAGTAGCTGAGGTTGGCTGCGAACCTGCGTTCCTCCTGTCTCCCAAATCCTGGGATTATAAGCATGTGCCACCACGCCCAGCTATTTAATTAATTAATTAATTATTTGTGTGTGTGTGTGGTACTGGAGATTGAACCGAGGGTCATTCTACCTCCAAGCTACACCCCTATTCTATCTCCAAGCTACACCCCTTTATTTATTTATTTATTTTTTTGCAGTACTGGGGACTGAACCCAGGGGCATTCTACCTCTGAGCTCCACCCCCAGCCCTATTTCCTTCCTTCCTTCCTTCCTTCCTTCCTTCCTTCCTTCCTTCCTGTACTGGGGATTGAACTCAGGGGAATTCTACCTCTGAGCTACACCCCCAGCCCTATTTTTTATTCTTTATTTTGAAATCGAGTCTCACTAAGTTGCGGAGTGCCTCACTAGGTAGCTGAGGCTAGCCACAAACCCGGATCCTCCCGTCTCAGCCTCCCAAATGCTGGGATTACAAGCGTGCACCACCACGCCTGGCTTATTTTTTATTCTTTATTTTGAAACAGGGTTTCACTAAGTTGCGGAGAGCCTCACTAAGTAACTGAGGCTGGCCTCGAACCGGGGTCCTCCAGTCTCAGCCTCCCAAATACTGGGATTACAAGAGTACGCCACCACGCCCAGTTAAGACTCAAAAATAAACAAAGGAGCCTGGTGTGGTGGCCCAGGCTTGTAATCCCAGTACTTGGGAGGCTGAGACCTGAGGATGGATCAGGGTTCACAGCCAGCCTCAGCTACTTAGTGAGGCCCTCCGCAGCTTAGTGAGACCCTGTTTCAAAATAAAGAATAAAAAATAGGACTGGGGGTGTAGTTTGGAGGTAGCATGCCCCTGGGTTCCATCCCCAGTACCGCAAAAAACAACAAACAAAAAAACAAAAACAGAGTCTTGCTAGGTTGGTAAGACTCATTACTTGCTGAGACTGTCCTCAAACTTGTAATCCTCCTGACTCAGTCTCTCAAGTACTGGGATTACAGGTGTGTGCCACCACGCCCAGCTCCCAGTTTTTAAAATTTAATTAATTAATACATACTGGGCATTGAACTCAGGGGCATTCTACTTATGTCCTACCTCTGAGCTATACCCCTAGCCCTATTTTCTATTTTATTCTCTTTCTTCTTATTTTTTTGGTACTGGGGATTGAACCTAGAGGCATTCTACCTCCAAGCTACACCCCCAGCTGATTTTATTTTATTTTATTTTATTTTTTTGCGGTACTGGGGATTGAACTCAGGGGTGTTCTACCTTCGAGCTATACCCCCCTCCCTATTTTTTATTCTTTATTTTGAAACCAGGTCTCACTAAGTTACAGAGTGCCTCACTAGGTAGCTGAGGCTGGCCGTGAACCCGGATCCTCTGTTCTCAGCCTCCAAATGCTGGGATTACAAGCGTGTGCCACCACACCCGGCTTTTATTTCTTATTTGGAAACACGGTCTCACTAGGTTGCTAAAGAGCTTCGCTAAATTGCCAGTGCTGGCTTTGAACCTGTGATCATCCTGTCTCAGCCTCTCATGTACCACCACCCACCCTTGGCTTATTCTTTTTTTTTTTTGCGGTACTGGGGATTGAACTCAGGGGCATTCTACCTCCGAGCTACAGCCCTAGCCCTATTTTTTATTCTTTATTTTGAAACAGGGTCTCACTAAGTTGCGGAGTACCTCACTAGGTAGCTGAGGCTGGCCACGAACCTGGTTCCTCAGGTCTCAGCCTCCCAAATGCTGGGATTACAAGCATGCCCCACCACGGCCGGCTTGGCTTATTCTTTATTTTGAAACAAGGTCTCGCTAAGTTGCAGAGGGCCTCACTAAGTAGCTGAGACTGGCCACAAACCTGGGATTCTCCTGTCTCTGCCTCCCAAGTACTGGGATTACAAGTGTGTGCCACCACACCCAGCTTATTCTTTATTATTACTATTTTGTGTGGTACTGGGGATTGGACCCAGGGGCATTATATCTCTGAGCTGCAGCCCCAGATCTATATTTTATTCTTTGAGACAGGGTCTCACTAAGTTTAGAGGACCTCACTAAGTAGCTGAGGCTTCCTGAGAACCTTCGATCCTCCTGTGTCAGCTTCCCAAGTACTGGGATTACCGTACCTGGCTCAGCTCTTTTTATTTTCTATTTTGAGACAGGGCAAAATTGCCCATGCTGGTCTCAAACTTGTGATCCTCTTGCCTCAGACTTCTGATTGCTAGAATTACAGATGTGTGCCATTGTGTCTGGTACTTTTTTATTTTCATGAGTTTTCTTTTTTTATTTTTAATTGGTGCATTATAATCATGCATCTTTGTTAGGTACAAGCTGGTAAAGGCATACATGCACACATTTCTCATTTAACCCTTCCCCAATTCCCACCCCTTTTCATGAGTTTTCTAAGGTTATTCTATTTAAGGCAATTATGTGTCTGTTTACTTAGTGCCATAAAGTCATCTTTTTTTTTTGCGGTACTGGGGATAGAACTCATGGGCGTTCTACCTCTGAGCTACACCCCCAGCCCTATTTTTTATTCTTTATTTTGAAACCAGGTCTCACTAAGTTGTGGAGTGCCTCACTAGGTAGCTGAGCCTGGCCGCGAACCCGGATCCTCCGGTCTCAGCCTCCCGAATGCTGGGATTACAAGCGTGTGCCACCACGCCCGGCTTATAAAGTCATCTTGTAAGATCAATTTTACATGCCTTGAGTAAACTGGTAATGTGGTTGCCTCTAGTGAGGAGAACTTGGTGGCTGGGGACAGGAATGGAATGGAAGCTTACTTTTTTTTTTTTTTGCGGTACTAGGGATTGAACTCAGGGGCATTCTACCTTCGAGCTATACTCCCAGTCCTATTTTTTTTTTTTTTTTTTTGCGGTACTGGGGATTGAACTCAGGGGCATTCTACCTCCGAGCTACACCTCCAGCCCCATTTTTTATTCTTTATTTTGAAACCGAGTCTCACTAAGTTGCAGAGTGCCTCACTAGGTAGCTGAGGCTGGCCGCGAACCCGGATCCTCCGGTCTCAGCCTCCCGAATGCTGGGATTACAAGC
>PVLC010036000.1:0-16130 GCA_004027655.1 Graphiurus murinus
TTTTTTTTTTTTCTCTTTTCTGTTGACAGTCATAGTGGTCACCCCATGAGGTCATTTCTGTGTTGTGAGGGATATGGGGTAGAGCAGCAGGAGTAGGTACTATAGTACTCTGAGCCACCTGCTCACATAATTTGTTTGAATCTTTTCAGACTTGTTTGGATCCAGCATGTATGTACCATTTCTATTTAAAGTTGGAATGCCGCTGTGTATGTCTCTAATAACACTTTGCTTTTGATTGGTAGCTAAGTTCAAAGAGACTCTTGCTTCATGGCCAAGCATTCATGATTCCTCACATAGTCACTGTAAATCTGGAAAGAATTTTAATCAACATTATGAGACATGAAAAATCACCAAAGACACAGGAATATTACCTCTATATCTTATTTTCACTTCCAAACTCTGTCTACTATAATCACATGGCTGCTGGTTAGACATTGCAAAGCCCACACTCATCTTCCTGGATGATTTTAATAGGAACAAGTTGCTATACATTTAAAAAAAATAAAACTAGGAGACAAATGCTATATTATACTTGCTTTTTACATTTTTATTTTAACATCAGTCTCCCAATGTTTTCAGTGGTGTTTTTTATCTCGTTTTGTTTTTTTAAACCCTTCTTATTGTAGAATTTAAGGTCAGGCATAAAAACTGAAAAAAAACCCCACAATTCTCATAGGTCACAGAACATTAACAAACTCTAAAGTTAGATAAAAAGACGGGATACATACATACATGCTTCAGAGAATATGCACTTACATGTTACATGGATAGATGCATACATACATATATACAAAGAACATGTACTTACATTCTTATTTTATACTCAGTAAAGTTATCAATTCATCATTTTCTAGATAGATTATCAGATATTTCCAAGAAAATTTCAAAAAACAGTTATAATGCAGATGTCAAATGATGAGTAATTTTTGTAGAAATTCTATAATTTCTTAGGATTTTTTTCTCTGCAGTTATGCTTCATGCTATTTGTTAATGGAAGCCTGCCTGAAAGATATAAGAATTTACACTAAAGCCATATCCCTGTCTTGATTGAAAGTTTGACTTATTTTAACGTTGCAAAGAATTGTTTTTTGTTGGGATGTAGAGCAAAGTAAAGGATCACATTTAATATATATGCATGTGGTAGAGAATGGGAAGTCCAGGTCATTAGCTACTGTTATCATATAATGACTATTAGTTTTAACTTTATTAAAGATTGTAATCTTTATTAAAGATTTTTGTACATTAATTAAAGTACTTTAGATTTATTCTGAAATGTATTACAATACTCTTAAGATATTTATTTCAAAATTATTTCTACAACTGAAATTATAGAAAGTATCTTACCTTTAGTCTTTTTGAATTTCTGGTTGATTTTATATTTCTTCATTTCTGTGAATTATCCAGGATCATTTTAGATCAGGTTTGACTTTGTTTTCTTGTGCTTTGGCTCTATTTTCTTTGGTTTCCATTAGTGTAACTTCATACCTGTCCCAAGAAGAGAACTCAGAAGGATAGAATCTATAAATTATCATAAACTCTTATTTTTCACATTTGGCACACATTTATAATTAGGTTTAATTACCCCACCAGAAATAACAGTTGAGGTAGAATTAAGTTTTACTGATCAGGAAAAAAGATTGTTGCATTTCTCCTTTCACTAGTAGAATCATATTCTAGGTCTCTGACCTCCATATTATCTATGTACAGTTTTACTTATTCTTAAAAGTATCCTAGCCTTTTTTCTTTTGTACTGAGGATTAAACCCAGGGGATTTTTATTCCAACTCTATTTTTTTATTTTGAAACGGGGTCTCTCTAAGGTGCTGAGGGTCTCACTAAGTTATTAAGTCTAGCCTTGAACCTGTGATCCTCCAGCCCCAACCTCTCAAGTACTGGGATTACAGGCATACAACACCACACCCAGCTCATAACAATTTTAAATAGCATGCAGAATAAAATACTAATAATACATAGCCATTTCTTAGGTTCTTTTATAGTGCTCTGAAAATTTTTGGAGTATTTCAGTTCTATTATTGAGCAGCATAAGAGGAAAAGAGCTCATTTAGCAACTATGATGGTTAATCTGGCTTTCCTTTTTTCTAATATATTTTTATTGGTACATTATAGTCTCACATCATAATATAAATCTTGTTGATAGTGACATACATACACACAGCACTTGATGGGCTTTCTCCCATTCCCTTCCCATACTTCCTTCCCCAAATAGGGTACTTGACTAGACTGAGAGACACCTAGGACTATGTGACTTCAGGGTGTATTAATGAGATGACTGGCATGTGGAACAACAGATTGAGAGGAAAGTCTCTCCATGAATATAAGTGGCACTGCCCAATAGACTGGGGATCCTATGGAAAGAAGAGCAAAAGAAGGAAGAAGTGGCATAAGGGCAAGCTTCAACCTTCCTGGTTGAGGTGTGTCCACTCTCACCTGGAGATATCAGACTTCATCCCCTTTGCTCTTCCAACTGGACTGCACCAGAGATTCTCCATGGAGTTTCCAGGCTTCTCTACCTTGAACCGAGACTGCACAATTGGTCACACCATGTCTGAGACTCCACTTCTTGGACTGCTCATGCAGCTGTGGGTTCCTATGGTTCTCTGGGTGCAGGTGGTCACTTAGCATTACACTGCTTCTGAGTGTAAGCCAGTGTGATAAATCTTCTTTAATAATACCCATATTAGCCTGGTGGGATGGTGCATGCCTGTAATCTCAGTACTTGGGAGACTAAAACAGGAGGATTCCAGGTTTTAAGTTAGCCTCAGCAACATAACAAGACTGTGCAAACTAGTAAGATCTTATTTCCAAACAAAAAATGTTAAAAGGTTGTGTGTTGGGGTGGGGGTTTGGGATGTAGCTCAGAGGTAAACCCCAGTGCCACACAAAAAATTTACAATATCCTGTGAGTTCTGTTACTATAAAAATATTGTCTAATGCACTCATTATAGTGTTCTATTTTATTATACAATAAATATCCAATGACTAAATACAGACCTAATATTCTGAATAGAGTATTTGGTAAAAATACGTAAATATATTTCTTACACTCATAGGATTTATTGACCTAATTTTTAAATGAGTTACATACTATTTCCCAGGATATATTTTCATGTATTTTTCCAAAAAGTAATGGTGCTTTTATATTCTTGTGTTTCCAAAATATTTGAATTAGCCAGTTGTGGTAGTGTATGCCTGTAATTCCAATTCTTGAGAGGCTGAAACAAGAGGATCACAGGTTTGAGGACAGCCTCAGCAATGTAGTGAGACTCTCAGCAAATTAATGAAACCCTGATTAAAAATTTTTAAAAAATGAAATAGGGTTAGTTCTAGTAATTCTGGTAAAATCTATCTATCATCTATCTATCTATCTATCTATCTATCTATCTATCTATCTATCTATCTATCTATCATCATCATCATCATCATCACCATCATCATCTATCTGTTCTCCATCATCTATCTATCCATCATGTCTATTATCTATCTATCTATCACCTATCAATCTATCTATCTTACCAGAATTTGGCTCATTACTTCTAAGGATTTTTCCACTTTACATTAATATTTTCTAAAAGTTAAATCAATAATTGTATAGTACTTTTATAATATATCTATGTATATGTATTAGTATACATTGCCAGGTTTGATAATTCATAATGAGACAGAAAGAAAGAGATAAGGAAGGGCAAAAGGAAAAAGAAGAGAGGGAGGGAGGGAAAGAAGGAAGGGGAAAATGAACATCAAGATTAAGAAACACAGGTAAAAAAATCAATTAGTCTTATTCACAAATTCTATTCATTGGGATCATCATATTACCTAACTTCTCTAATATAAACTGATCATTTGCTTGATTCATGTAGTTTTTCTATAAAAAAGTTCCAATGTGAGCCAGGCATGGTGGCGCACGCTTGTAATCCCAGCATTCGGGAGGCTGAGACCGGAGGATCCGGGTTCGCGGCCAGCTTCAGCTACTTAGTGAGGCACTCTGCAACTTAGTGAGACTCGGTTTCAAAATAAAGAATAAAAAATAGGGCTGGGGGTGTAGCTCGAGGGTAGACACCCCTGAGTTCAATCCCCAGTACCTCAAAAAAAAAAAAAAAAAGTTCCAATGTGTTATATATATATATATATATATATATATATATATATATATTTGTTTTTTTTTTTTCTTTTGTGGTACTAGGAATTGAACTCAGGGGCATTCTACCTCCGAGCTACACCTCCAGCAGCCTATTTTTTATTCTTTATTTTGAAATAGGGTCTCAATAAGTTGAGGAGTGCCTCACTAGGTAGCTGAGGCTGGCAGTGAACAGCGAACCTGGATCCTCTGGTGTCAGTCTCCCAAATGCTGGGATTACAAGTGTGCATTACCACGCCCAGCTCCAGTGTTATATATTGTTCATTTAAAAATCTTATATTTTGATGTTAGCCTATTGTATTTTTCTATCTATATCATAATTTACTGACATATACTTGAAATTTCCAAACACCAAAAAAATTTATTCGAAGATATATTATAGGTTAAGTACAATATACAACATAACTATATATGAAAAGTAAATTTTCATAACATAGTTTGCAAAGTTTAAATCACAGTTTGAACTGTATTATAGACTGTATTGTGAAAGGAGGTGAAATTTTTCCATTCAGTCATAGGATAATTAAATTGTTCACTCATAAAATCAAACTATACTATAATACTATAAACTTGTCACTTATTTATATTATCTCTTGTATTTTTAGCATAATATATCCTTAAATATATACATAGGATTCAGGAATGTTTGGTTTCCTTGTTTCAAAAAATAAATAAATAAAACTGTGAGTTAAGGTTTCACATTAATTTAGATAGTAAAAATGGAAACAAAGAATCTGGTAAATTTTTCATACAATAAAAAATAATGAACCAAATCAACAAATAGTCTTAGTAGACATATTTTAGTAGACAACAGAAGTCAAATAGTTAATGAAAAAATATTGCCTGGCACCTGCTATTTTGTAAGTCAAACTGGTCACATATACATATTTTTAATGCCATGTTTATTTTAGGTTTTAACTGAGGACTTAGTAAACAATAAAATTATATTAGTTAACAGAATTAATAGGACTTTATTACATTTGGACAAGGGCCAAATAACAGTCAGTCCATGTTCACTTCAGAAACCATAAGAGCTCTGACATTTTTTAAGTTGCTGCTTTAAGCATTACTTGAATATTATGAACAAATGAAAACACTTTACAGTAAAAATTAATGTTACAATATAGAATTGAAGTTCCATATTATAGCTATAATATTTGTATTTTAAGCCATATTACCACACACAAGATCATTCCCTTATTTTACTTTAACGTTTGTATCATACACCATTTATGATTTATGGATGTTTAAATAATAGACATGGTTAACATCACTTAAAAAGAGAAGATCCACAGAAAATTTTAATACTACTTTTTGAGTATTCTCATAGATGTAAGATTGTATTGTAATAAAAGAGTACACTTGGCATTCAATGCACATTTAGATGGCAAGTTGGTAGATATTCAGCAAATGCTGCCTAGAAGAGTTGATGAAAGAGGTACATTTGAATTCATGATTAAATGGAAGAAGACACAGCATAAAAATATTTCATAAAGGTAACATGCAAAACAATGCAAAACTGTTAAAGAATACTGTGTTTGAAAAACATCAATACGTTATTGTTTCTGCACTGGAAAATGAATCTGAGATAGCAGGCCATTGTGAGATTAAAATTAGAAAACATATTTTGTAGAATCTATCTGGGTATGTTGTTGCACACCTGTAATCTCAATACTTGGGGAGACAGACAGGAGGATCACAGATTTGAATACAACCTCAGCAATGTAGCAAGACTCTCAGCAACCTAACAAGACTGTTTCAAAACAAAAAATAAAATAAGACTGGGGATGTAGCTTGGTGGTAGAATGCCCCTAGGTACAATCCCTAGGACATAATAATTGAAATATTAAATTATTATTGTTATTAAATAATAGTAATATTAATTTTTTTGAATCTACTACTTATATGGTTGTGAGATTTGGGACAATATTTTGAAGTTATCATGAAAATGATGCAGCAAAAATGACAATAACTTGATTCTGGTCTGGGAAATTTTAAAGGGCATATATAAATAATGAAGTCAGATTAAGGGTTTTGTGGGCAATACTAAGAAACTATAAAATGGCTGATCATTACTTCAAATGGAAAAAAATACGAAGATATTTCCTGAAAGCGCAATAAAAGAAATTAAGATATTGGAAGAACATCTGTTCTCATATATTTGGAATGACATTAAACACCAATATTATATGTAATATATATTTATATCTGGCAGCTTCTCTATTTGTGACTTTCTATCTTGCAGAGTAGCTTAATCCATTAACAATGCTATATTTTTGTGGGGTGTCAACAGAGTAAAGTGTAATTTCTATCTCACTTTAATGACTAAATCAAACCTTCATGTTCAGGCCTTCTTTAATCCTCTGGCCCAAAGTATAATTATCCTACAATAAAGGAATGCATAGAAACATTCAGTTTCTTTTTTATGCTTTGCAATCTGTGGTCTTTCGGTCCTTTACTACACAATGGTGCATATCAGGGCACTCCTCACAAATTTTTCTATTGTTTAATAAACTTTTTCTCATCCTTCATGTTTCAGATTCAAAGTACATTCTCCAAGAAGTCTTCTATGTACCTTCTTATACTGCTCTGGCAATGAGAATAGTGTGTCTTCTATATCATATAGAAAATTCCTACCCTTCACTATCAGTTTGATGCATCATCAAATTTCTTATATCTATATTCAACATGTTTATTTCAACAAATGTTGAGTAATCCTTCTGAGAATCATTAGTACAAGTTAATAAGCTGTGCACAGATCTCAAGAAAAGGGTCATGATCTCATTAAATGAATCTTTTTCAAAGAGGAGTTTCTCCACTTGGTGTTTCTATTCTTTTTTCATTCAATAGTCCTTAAAGTGCCCTGAAAATCGGCAAGAATTATACACTATGCGCTTTAGATTCCTTGAACATAAGCTCCCTCTAATAAATCAATGCTAACTGTGTTTATCCTTCTATCAGTTGCCTAGGGGAAAAATATGCATTCACTTGCTCTGTAGGAAATATTATTTATTTTTCCCAGTGTCTGGTGTTGGAGACTTTTAAAACATCTTAAAGATTACTTTTCCAGCATCGCCATTTGGGAGTATCTCTTGTGTGCTCACAGCCACCATTGTCAGCACCAACATTCTGGATCCACTAATTTCCTATTTTTATTTCTCTTTTCGTTCTGGTTCCTGTTCCCTGTGGTTATATTTGCTGCAGGGTCTGCATGTTTACTGCTAGCAGCTGCTGCAGCACATTGTTACAGTAATGCCAACAGTGTCAGAGCAGGAAAGTGCGGCAGCTGCTCCCTGGTACCTCTGAGCCTTCTCTGTGCGTTGCCTTTCACCATCTTGTACTTCTTCCCTTGCATTGACCCTAGGTTTCTAATTATTCACAGAGAACTTATATGGAAACATATCTTTCTTGATTCCACTTGATGTCATCCCTTCTAAGAATTCAGTTCCAAGTCTGTGGGAGTGAAAGTGGGGAGTTAAATTTATCAATTTCTGCAGCCATTTGGTCATTAAGTTGACATACTTGTATGAAGTTTCATTGTGTCAGGTGCACTTCTAGGCAGTGAGAACACAATGAACATTACTACTCTCTGACAAAACAAGTAGAAAGTCAAGAGGAAACAAGAATTTAAAGTGGTTTAATTTATCCTGATATTTTCAAAAAATACTTATCGAAAGACCTTTGAAATAAAACAACAAGTAAAATTGACCCACCTCCTATTCTCTTAGAGATAGTCAATAAACAAGTAGCAGAATTTGTTACAAAGTAAAATAGGGCAACATATTGTACATGTTGAATTATGGAGAAATGTATTTCAGATAGAAAAATGCTTTCCAACAATATAAAATTTGGGGAGATAAAGACAGAGAAAGTTTCATTCAAGAGGATAGACGACTATTAGAGGAAAACATTCAAGTTAATTATATTTTTTAAACTTTATGTAATCTCTTCTATAATTCAATTTTATTTTACTTATTTTTATAATTTACCAAAACACTGCATTCTTATTGCCATGTTTGTAATTTATGTTATAATTATTCTCCTATAGCCACTCACCACCATTTTTTTCTCCAACTATTAAAATGACACTCTGAATTAACTTGGACAGCAAAAAGCAAGTAATTTTAATCAGATAGGTTTTTCAATTTAAATCACCAAAGTTAGTTATTAGTTACTAAACAAGGGTTTAAATGAATTCAATTTATTCTTTTCAAAAATCATTAATTCTTTGTTTAAAGTCAATAGGCATAGGCAAGTTAAACATACACATTGATTAATCATCAACTAACAGGAGTGATTCAATCAATGAGGTAAAGGATAATCATTCTGTCCATTTGTAATAGGTAATTAGATTCTTTTAAATTGAAAAAGTTCAGATGTAGCTCTTTATGAATGGTTTACTTTAAGAGACTGATCATGATTATATGACATTATTACTCTAAAGGTTTACTATACAATGACAAATTGATGTGAATTTGGTATGCCTCACATATATTGAGTATTAATCATATTTGATTTTTTCTCTAGTTCATATATAATTTAAGGAATTTAACTTGTATTATTTTTTCATGAAATATATAGTATCCTAAGCTGTACAAAATTAATAACTGTAAAATCACAAGTATTGAAATGTCTGTATATCTACAGTACACTTAATTGCCTTTGGTAATTTAGCATTACTATACTTTTTACTAAAATTATAGGCTTTTTGTTGTTGCTTCTACTTTTATATTAGAATACTAAGTAGTTTTCTCATTCATTAAAATTTAAAAATATCTATCTGTATATCTGCAGCTGTTTTAAACATTCACGTAAAATATATTATTGTAAATTTTACTCTTACCCCTTTGAAATGTCTACAAATCTCCTTTCATGCCTCTTGCTAATCTTACAATCAGAGTCATTCTTAGAGTCTCAAGTGCTGTCCTTTTAAAATATCCTCTGGAAAGATAGTACCTTATTTTATCACTTTTGCAGGGGATCAGTGTCCTGGCTTTCATAAGCCTCAATTAACAGACATTCATGGACAAATAAAAAAGGAAAACAGGAATGAAACACAGGACTACTCCTTGTGCTACACACATCTCATTGACCAACTTTGCCCCAAAGTTCTCCAGTACTTTTCTATAGTTTACCTCCAAAATGAAGACCTTCCAATTTTCTGCTGCAGAGGATTTGAGATCAATCTCTCTACCCTTAATGAAGTAATGTTGAATAAAGTCTTCCTTGCCTAACCCTGTTGGGTGCAATTTTTCTTTGTGAGATCCATGGAAGAACATAGGAGGTGAAATATATGCTCAGGAGACAAAGATGATCTAAAGTTTCCTAATTTTTAGCTCAGTGAATGAAAGTCTATTCATCGAAATTGAAGATAAATAATTTAGAGACGCTAGGAAGGAATGACAAATTCTCAGTAGGATAAAAACCAAACCAAACCGAATAAGCATAAAGAGAATTGTCATCTCCAAGGTAAATCCCTACTTTTGCATGTGAAATATAAAATCTCTGTCTGTTTGCCTTAAGGGAAATAAAGTTAAATGATATCAATACCTAACCAATCCACATTTAGTATTTGAAGATCCAACTTTTGCACTATATGTTTTTCTAAAATTATTTTTATTTTGTCTTATTTTAAATGGATTGAAGCCATAAAGAAATTCCTGAAAAATGAATGCTGTATGAAATGTTATATGTGTAGTAATGTATATAAGAAATGTTTCTGAAGTCTTATGGAGGCCTATACATTTTGACATATGGGTATTGTTTTTAAACATGCACTAGAGAAAATAACAAAAGAAGAAAATTGGTTAATTAATTTTTTTTTGTATTTTGTTTTGTTGGTCCTATAGGTAATAAACTAGTGAATAACTCAATGGCAAATATATATATTCTAGCTGGGCGTGGTGGCGCACGCTTGTAATCCCTGCATTTGAGAAGCTGAGACTGGAGGATCTGGGTTCCCGGCCAGCCTCAGCTACCTAGTGAGGCACTCCACAACTTAGTGAGACCCTGTTTCAAAATAAAGAATAAAAAATAGCGCTGGGGGTGTAGCTCGGAGGTAGAATGCCTCTGATTTCAATCCCCAGTACCACACACACACACACACACACACACACACACATATGTATTCTATAATATAGAATACATACATGTATTCTATAATATAGAAATATGTAGTCTATTAAGTGACTAAAGAAAAGTAGTATTATTGAGTATAATTGTGATTTATATACTTTGATTGCTTGGGGTTTTAAATAAAAGTAGAACTAGTTTAAATAATAAGGTATATTAGGTCACTCATTAAATTCAGTGAGCTTTAAGGTGCTTATCAAAATTCATAAGTAGGATAAAGTCAGACGTGGTGGCACATATCTGTAATTCTAGTACTTGGGAAACTGAGACAGAAGGTTTGATCACAGGTATAAAGACAGCCTAAGCAACTGAGTGAGATTTTGTTTTAAATTTAAAAATAAAATAAAACTGGGGGTATACTTGAGGCAGAATACTCCAGGTTCGAGCCCAGCACCAAAAATTTTTAAAAAATGACAAAAAGTACCAGTCATTTTTTTCCTGTAATATCTGCAGATATATAAAGCATGAGTGTGTTTACTCTCCAGGTTTTAAAATAGTAGACAGTACGAATTATAGCAAAGTATTTTTTGTTCATCATGAACATCTAGTTTTACATGAATTTTAAAGCTATTATCATTATTCTTTCTTCCCTCTTCCTCCCTCTTTTCATTTCTTTGATTTTGTTATATAAAAAGAATTTTGTTCAGTCTTGAATTTGATTAGACAATGGACTTTCCATACAGGAAATTAAACTATAGATTTTTATGAGATTATAAAGATTTGTACATATGCAAAATTTATATATTTCAAGGACAAGAAAAGCATTTGTTCTGATTGAGGGAGTAAGTGAATTACTTATTTATATTTTGAAAATAATAAAGAAATGCAAATACAATGAAATTACTAATTCATAGAATTTTTTTACACACAAAATTTTAAATAGCAAGATTTAACTTTCTAGGTATAGAAAGAACAAGACAGATTGAAAGAGTGATCTAGAGCACAGTTTCTTTAACAATGAGACACAGGAAAACAAAAGGTGCTGCTGATTATCATACACATCTCAGAAAGGATGCCTGAGAAGTCCTCAGTCTTGTCTTCCTCATTGCTTTCCTAGTTTTTCTTCCCAGCCAACCCAATAATTTTATGTAAGTATGATCAGTCCCACCACAAAGGGTTAAAGCCTGGCTCCTCTCAAGCCTTCCCCCTTAGGATCAAAACATAGATCTTCATTCACTGTTGGCTTTCTCTTGGCTATTGAATGCTTCAAATGGCCAGTATTGGAACTGCAGGGAAGTTGGCTTCATGCAGGATAAAATTTTGATCACTGTGTTACAGGAGATAAGACTGCATTCTGTAGATAAATTCTCTTTGTTACTTCCTTTGAAAGATAGTTTCTGCACAACCTGTCTAGGTATGCCCTCCATACTGATGGTCTGGCTCTACCTCTTTTCAAGCAGTGGATAATTGAAAATTGGGTAGTGCACTTGTTTGTGTTTGTATCCCATTCTTCTTTGTTTAACCACCTGTTCTTGTTATTCTGCTTGCTATGGCTTTGTACTTATCAATAACTCAGTTATGTTTTCAATTCAATTTATGTTTTCAGCAAACCGTACATTAAGAAACTATATAAATATATAGCTATAGGGGTGGATTCGTAAAAAAAATGAAAAATATTAACAAACATGATTAGAGAGGCATGAAGAAATTAAATGTATCTTCAATGTTGCAGGACATGCAAACTTATAACTGGATATCAGGAACCTCAAAATTATGTTTGATAACAAAAAAATAAAAATTATATAGCAGTATTGGAGATATAGAAGAAAATCTATGGTCTATCTCTCATTTATTGGCCCGATAATAGATGGTGTCTATTGCATAAACTGTTTTACTTTGTGTGTCAAATAATCTAAATTCTACAAGTGAAAAAAATCTCAATTATAAACAAGTATTTAATTGATCTTAGGTGTGGAAGAAAATTATCTGTGGAATTTTTTAATTTTATGTCAGTTTGCTTACAACAAATACAAATTTCTCAAAAGCATAGTGAGAATTGTGTATAATTGTTGTCAGTATGAAGAGTATTGAAAAATTATGGTGACTTTGCTTTGGTGTCTCAGTTTACAGGGTGGAATAACATGAATTAAAATATCATTAAAGTTGCTAATTTTTCCATAATATTTTGTTGTTATTTATTAATAACAAACTAAGGTGGAGAGCTGGATCTAGCATGATCTCAAAAATGTAGACTGTCTAAGATTATGGAAAGGCCATGATTGTTCTGGGCTAAACAAGGCTAAAAAATATCTCTGACTTGTTGGATAATGTCTTACTTAAGAATAATTTCCCCAAGACTTTTATTCAAATAAGAACTTCAAAAGAGGGGCAAGAGGTAAGGATAACTTGAGACAATAATGTAGACTACATTATCTTTTTCATGGTAATACAATTTGATTTCAGTGTAGGCTAGTATCTAAAGTTTACTACTGTGATTATATAAACTGCATAGTAGATGGTTATAGAGGTCATTACAAATGATTTTGTAGAAGTTGTTACTTTAAAACTTTAAGGCCTCCTTTAGTCTTTGATTTACAATATGTAGCATCACAAACAATGAGATAACGAGTGGGGTTTTTTTCACTGTTTTACTTTCTAACTTTGCTTGTACCCACTTTGAACTAACTTAGGATATTCATCATTCCTTCATTTTTCTTAGAGATAAGCCTCTCAGCATTACCTAAATCATCACGATCGTGTCCATTATTATTTTTACTTTTTCATTTGTTTGCCTTTCAGGAACACTCTCTGTAGTTTTATTGTTATCAGTCCCAAGGGTTGCAGGTTTACTATCTGCCATCCTATCTGATTCATCATTCAGCTTGCTCCTGTATTATCAGGGAACACATTATTAATTTTATTGTTCTGTTTCTCCTGGCTGACATATTTAACAGGATCTGATAAGAATTTCTTTTCTTTCTTACAGAAAAAAAAAAAAAAACTCATAGTGCTCTTGCCAGTAATGACTTGCTGGCTAAATAATTTCATTTATTATGATTGTGCTTGCTGGGTTTGGAAGTAGCAATTCGATTAATGAAAAACAACATCCCCAATATGATCATGATTAAAATCCATAGCATTTTCCCCAGCTAATTAGATATTAATTTAATATGAAGCTTAATACATTATCTTTCACTTTCCTACTTTTCTAATTTATTCAGAATTTGGTACATGTCGTGGCTTTGTTTAGATTGGTTATTAGTTATTGCCACAAGGCTTTTCTTAAATTTACAATTAACTCAATAATTTAGCTTACATTATTAGACGGCATCATATTGTACATACTTCTTTTAGCATATTTTATAAAGATATATGAATGCAAATCACAGTTCAATAAGAAATTAAATTCAATATATTTATTTATTTATTGAAAATAGGTTTATTGATCATTTTGTATATGACATATAATACATAAAGCATAATAGATTTAAAGTCATAAGAAGATTATCTTTCCTCTTTGTAATGAGAAGATTGTTCAAGTTAATGACAACGTACTGCTATGCCAGTCTTTTCAAAGAAGACTAAAGTTTGGAATTGTCAATTTTGTTGTGCTGTGGCACATGCAGGGACAAGATTACAGAAAGAGTGGCATATGCTCTTCTGAAAAATCTATGTAGATTAGTGAACCAGCATTTAAAATCTATATGTTCTTATATTCACTCTGATAGTTACTGCTAGGAGAGAGAAGGCAGTCTCTTGGGTAGAATATGTGATTGAAAAAAGGGCTGACTACTGAACACTGACATGATTAGGATTTCATTTGTATTTACATTTTGTTTTAATTTTAGTGAAAAGAAACTTTGGAGCACACATCCAAATGTTTACAGAGAATGTATAACATGTTATAAATAATATGTCCTTCAATGTAAATTATAGAGATATTTTAGTAGAAAGAATATTATATTATTTATTTATATCTATTTATTTATTATCATTTATTTATTTATTGGTCCTGAGGATTGAATCCAGGGGACATTCTACCTCTGAGCTGCACACCCAGCCCTTTTATTTTTAAAACAGACTCTCACTGTATTGTTGAGAATCTGGCTTAAGTTGCTTTGGCTAACCTTGAACCTACAATCCTGCTGTTTCAACCTGAGTGTGCCATCACTCCTGATTTGGTTTTATTTTTAAGATGGGGAGACCTGAATTTATTGAATTAACAGTTTCAAAGAGCCTCTAATAAGAAATGGATAAAGTTAAATGAGCAAGAGATAGACAACAAAATGAATTAAGTATTGAATTAGCATGCAATTTAGCTCTCATTTATATTAATTGAATCTAAAATTGTTTATGTTTTGATTGACTTAATAAGTAAATCACATAAACTATTTAACATATTCATTTATTAAGAGAGTTTAATAATGAAAGCTACTGTAAATATAACTCTTTTTTTGAGGGAATGTAACCTAACAAGCTGAATTTGGTAATTTTATTTAACCATTCCCATTATAGTGGAACATAATTAATTGACTCTTATGAATTGTTGGCTGATATGTAACAAGTTGTCATTTCTTTTCTAATTTTAAAATAAGGATTAAATTTTTTGTCATTTCAGGAGCATGTTGTGCGCATGTGAGTGTGTGCATACACTTATAAAAGTGGAAAAAAGAGTGCTTTAATCTCTAGGAGAATAGGAGTTGCTAATTAATATACCCTATTCATAAAACTCATCTATTTCTTCAGAGAAAGGTGTATGATCATTAATCTCTTCCCAAAGATACTGTGGTCCCTCTATATGTGTTGTGATATAAGAGTTGCATATAATCAGGTGATATATAAACTATTGGATTTGGATCAGTAGTTAAACTTCACCAATGAGGAAATATCCCACAAATAAAATTTGTTTATTGTTCTTTTTGTTTTTAGGCTAAATTTGACTGGTGAGAATATATTACTAAATTATTCAAACAATCAATTCTTGTGTAGGTAATTTATTTCATTTGGAAATGTGCAATAAAAAAGCACTGTGATGCCGGGCGTGGTGGCGCACGCTTGTAATCCCAGCATTCGGGAGGCTGAGACCGGAGGATCCGGGTTTGAGACCAGCCTCAGCTACCTAGTGAGGCACTCCGCAACTTAGTGAGACTCGGTTTCAAAATAAAGAATAAAAAAAGCACTGTGATGAGTTACTGAAATTCAGTGTGGGCTTTAAGTTCTAAAAAGCCAGTCAAGGAACATTTCTTTATTTTCCATGACTCCCAAGACACTAAAAACATAAGAATATAGTAATATATAAAGTAATAAACAAATAATAAACAGATAACTTATATTATTAATGTATTTCAGAGAGGGTCTGAGGGAGGAAGAGAGAGAGAGAGAGAGAGAGAGAGAGAGAGAGAGAATAGCATTGGATTAAGGATTCAACCAGATATCAATAACATTCAGAGAAAAGAATATATGATTCAATGTAAGTTTACAATGAAATTCATTTTAAAATAAAATGAATTAGTATAGATCTTATATTTAAAAACAAGCTCCAACCTATGTTTCCCAAACTTTCCACCTGGAACATATAGAATATGTAAAGTCTAGATTATCTCCAGAAAATCTAATCCTGATGTGGATAAAGTCTCCATCTTATAGCATTTGTGATACCATTAGGATGTGCCCATTATCCAACAGCATTCAAATACCATAATTTTAAAGTGAAACCTGCTGTCCGTTTTCCAAAAATGAGATCTAGAAAATGCACAGTTAACATTCTCTTTCAAGGGAATGATCTAGCCTGTTACAGATCCAATTATGTAATTGTTGAAAAAAATTCCAGCTATATACAATCCTTGGGATTTATGTGTGAAGTAGGTAAAACTAAATATCCTCATGCTTAAATGAGAATCCTA
>PVLC010036001.1:0-16013 GCA_004027655.1 Graphiurus murinus
AAATTTATTATAAAATATCTTACAGATAACCATTTTACTGTTATAAGCTGATAGTGCATTTTATTCTTTCCTTATCTTTTTATATCTGATTCAGGCCTCTCTTTGTACTTGCTACAATACCTGGCAAAATGCAATAGAAATACCTTCAGAGAATCACAGTAATTTAGAAATACAAGAAGTATATAGACCATGTTGTCCCTCTTTCTCATTATGTTTTAAAATAGAAAAGAAAAAATGGAAATAGTTTTAAAGCTCACATATTGAACCTTATCCATGCTATATAAAAATCTATACAGGAAAGAATGATGAATGAAGAAAAATAAATGTTTACTGAATTCAAAAGCTGCCCGTGATATATTAATAAATGATGACATAAAATTATTTTTAAAAAGTAAAAATGGTAAAAACGTGCAGTTGAATATAGAATAATGCAACGATTGCAAAAATAACAAAGACAAAATAACTAAGTATGACTACTGTCACATATTTATATGTTCTTATTTAAAATGTGTATCAGGATACACAACAAACTGTTAACTTTTATTTTATGAGGGGGAATAGACGAAAAAGAAGCTATTTAAAATTTTTGTCATTTTTCAAAATTTCTGTGTCTAACACATAGTGAAAAAAATAATCAAAGAATAAAAAGTAGGGAAGCTGGGTAAAATAAGAAGAAAGACAGTTTGAGATGGAAAGAGAAAGAAATGAGTATGTTGAGCTTCCGAATTAATGGTAAGTGTCTGTCTGGTCAAAACTATTAAGGTGGTACCCATGGGAAGCTGTTAGACAAATTTAGCTTGAGCTAGTGTTATGCCCTTAGAAACCTCCAGTTTTATTCCCCACAAAAAAACAGTGAAGCTGTCTAGTAAAAGCGTACTTCTTTGCCCTTTTATGAAATAAGCAGGAAGGTAAATGTCACCAGCTTGCCTTTGCTTAAGATTTTTCTGTGTAATTGGGTATCCCTCACCGAACTCCTAAGTCCCTATCCTGAGCCCCAAATTAGACTGATCCTTAAAATCCTACAATTGAGTAGACTTCCTTCCCTGACCTTTTCTGTTTTACTTCTAAATCCATTAGCTTAAGGCTGGTTCAAACGTACAATGAAATAGGAGTTTGCCAATAATCACAATGAATAATCAATCTTTCCCTTTATAGATTAAAAGAAATATCTCATACATATTAGCTTTTGAAAAACTTTTCTTTAAAGTATTGGGGTAGAAACTCATATTCAAAAGTTAAACTATATAAGATTATAATGTAGACAAGTTTTAATTATTAGTACTTTTTTCTGGGGTTTGTCAATGTAGAGAACTGATAATACTAAATTAGTACATTAATATTTATTCCAGATATCTATAAATCCTAGTCTGAAAAATAAATCCAGCCTGCTATATAAATTGGTAGTTGACAATGGTTAACAAAAATCAAAACAATGTTTTGTGGCACATAAAATCAAAAGTTTAAATACAAGTGTTCATAAATAAAGTTTGATTGGAACACTCATGGTCATTCATTTACATATTTATAATTGCTTTCAAACAGTAGAGTTCAGTTTGGACAGAAACGATAAGACCTATAAAGGCTAAAATATTTACTATGTGACCCTTTATAGAAAAATAGTAAAAGGTACATATTTTCTTTTTCTTTTTAATAACATTATTTTAACCCAAGGGAAATTGAAATTTATTCAAAAGATGCATGTTCATCCTTTCCCATTTTTTTTCTCTAAATAGAAATAGAATGAAGGAGAACTTTTCAAGGTTCAAAAACTCTCAGATGTTTAATTTTTCTGGACTGTTTAAATAAGAGGTTTGAACAATTACCACAAAATTCCAAGGAATGGAATCATTCATAAACATGAATAATAGCTTCCATTTTTTGGTAACTTGTTGGAACTTTTTCTATTCTGATATCCATGTCCAGTGCATGCAGTTATAGACAGGAGATGATCCTTCCCCATTGTCTTTAGGTCCCTAGATGATTTCCACATACTATTAATTGTACTTTTCTAAAAGCAATTTCAATTCCAGCTTATACTTCTCATTAATAATAAATGTTACTGTCTTTCATGATCAAAGACATGAACTAATATAATAATTACATGCCAGGTAGGAATGCTAATGTTTCTGTTTCTCTCTGAAGTTTCACTTTTCCCTCCTGAACTTCACTTTTGTACTTCACCACAGAGGAATGCACATTTTTCTTGGTGAGTTTAGAGAATCTGAATGTGCTGGGCTCAGCCCCTTCGATCATGGGTCTACAGAGGATACACAGTTCTGCCTTCTCTCCCATCAGGCAGTTTGCTTGAATGGGATCTTTTGTTCTTATGAAGAATACATAGATTTGTCTTCGAGTGAATATTCAGGGAATATGATTTAACAACATTCTCCTCTCATATTTATGCTTAGTAAAAATGGTACTTTGATCTCCACAAGTCTGTCTCAGGTATCTTAGTTTCAGTTTGGGAGGGGAAAAGAGTAGTGATGGTTATTGGTTTTTCAAGCCCCACCAATGCATACATCAATATTTCACTAATTGCCTTACAATATTTTTATACTCAGAAATCAACTTTCAAATATTTTCTACAAGAATTCTGAATAAGTTCAATACACAGTATCACAGAAAAGCTAAGAACTTCTAAGGCAATGACTATCTCCTCTTTTTTCTTCTGTACTAGAAGAGGGTTAAACGTCCAAAAGAGTCAATTCAACAAGTGACAACTCATTGAGGATTCATTAGATGCAAAACATCATGCTAGGGGATACAGTAAATTAAAAGCAAAATAAAACACTAGTCATAAAATACTTGCAGTGTAATTGAAAAAGAGAACAGTTAAAAAATTGCATTAAATCTATTAAATGAGGAAGTATAAGGAATACCATAGGAAAGAATTAAAACAGAATGTTATAGCATTTCAAGGGAAAATGAGATAAGCCAAAACAGGAAAGGTTTTATGTGTTGACTACTCAGATGTATAGAATTAAAGAATATTGATGGGAAGAGAATGAAGAGTGGGAGGTCCTGAAAATGAAGCGCTTTGTTATAAAATGAATACTTGTAAAATACTTTTCCATACCAATTATTTTTCTCTTGACAATCACAAAATATTTTAGCTATGAAATTTGGTCTTAATGGAGCAGAACTCATCTTCTTTTTCCTGTGTTCCCCTTCCCCTGAACAGCTGTTTGTCTATACAATGGGGAGTGATGTAGGCTCATTTCACTATTCCTCCTGTCCTTCAGGATTGCCAAAGTTGGCATTGATTAATTAAGTGACTATGACAGTGCTTGTCCCAATGACAGGACATGAGTATGGTCCTCGACAAGAGATTTCATTTCAGGGGGAGGGGATATTGAGCCAACAAACTGGATAATTAAGAGAAGCTGTTGGTTCATTATTCTATAAAGTTCAGCACATTGTGCAATGGGCTTGGCCTTATTAAGAGGAAAATAGACTGAAATGAATGACTGTTAAAGACTCCCTACATTCAGTGTGAG
Organism: Graphiurus murinus; assembly: GCA_004027655.1. Classification (NCBI taxonomy): domain Eukaryota; kingdom Metazoa; phylum Chordata; class Mammalia; order Rodentia; family Gliridae; genus Graphiurus; species Graphiurus murinus. The sequence goes on from PVLC010036001.1 coordinate 3,498, forward strand.
AAACAACAGAAGGCTTGGAGTTGCTGTACCCTGGGCTGGGAAAATGGACTTCCCTGATTCCTTTTCTTGTGTTAAGTTGCACTTTTCTACTTGACCAGGAAGGTCACCCCTGTTTTTCAAAGTGAAATCATCTTTATGGTCCTCTCTGGGAGAGGTAAACCACTTTTTTAAACATGTACTTTGATACTACATTACTGACAACCCTTCAGTATTTCTTTGGGGCCCCTACTGTTTAAAGGCACAACCCACTAAATGCAAGCAAGTGTCAGATATTAACGCTGAATTAAAACTGCAGGTAAAAATGGGGACACTAGCATATTCCTGTCCATGAGCTTGACAGGAAATTTATTTTGCTGTAGCTGAAAAGTAATTAACCTCCACTGTGAGAGAATTCTATTACTAGTAGCTATTATGCCATGCAAAGTGCACTACATGGAAATGTTACAGGCTATCAAGCAGAAACGGCAGATTTGTCTGCATTTTAAACTGAATTTCCATTACCCTATTCTCTTCTCTGTATCTCTTCTTTCGCACTACCTTCTCTCTTATTTTAACTGAAACTGGAATTGAGACACATGTGGAATTGAAAAAATAAGTTCAAGAGTACCTATAAGGCTTTTGTATGACCTATTTTTTCTAGTATTTAGAATTTTTAAAAAGCATATTGTATCGTTTGGTGTGGTGGAAAAAATACAGCACTATATAGATATTTATATGATTAATTTTACAATGGATGTATCCAAGAAAATCATAATTCAGTGAATTCTATATTTTTATTTTTGATGCTATACACACACACTATATATATATATATATGTAAATATGTAGTGTGTGATCCACATATATGAATTTATAAGGAATAGATTTAAGAATAAATATTACCTGACTTTTATAAGAGTTGTTTCTGCAATAATGCTTGTATTGAAAAACTATATTTGTTTCAAAACAATTGATGTATTAGGTAACTGTTTGAACATGTCAATTTCATGTGTGAATATGCCTGATTGTTTCAGTGAGAAATACCAAGTGAAGACAGAAAACTGAACTCAGGTGAACTGAGCCTAGTAGGTATACACACTTACATACACTTGAATAATCTCTCAGCCATCTCAATTTGTCACACATGCTATGAGCCACCACCACTCATATATAATGCTAGAACTCTCCTTTCAATTTCAGAGAACCTCTCCCTATAGCTCACTGTAACTCAGAAGCTGTAACCCTTCTAGTAGCAACCTCACATCATTTTCAAGGTGAAGTTGCATATCGATTGTAATATTTATGCATTGCTTAATCATTTAACTGTGCTGTTTTCATTATATTATTTCTCATCTATCATGTGTCATTGATGAAGTTTTTTGAGTATTGTCTTCCTAACCTTTTCAGATAAGTGCTATCTTTTTCTATTTCATGAATTTTGCAGAAGAACACATATACTATGTGATAGAACATAAGGGACTATACTTTATTATTACTATCATGATTCATATATTGTTTCATCAGTAATGAATGCTTATGAGTTTACTATTTTCAACTAGGCAAAGCAATAGAGTAACCAGTCATACTTGAAACTGGATCAGGGATGATCTCTTTTCCTCGAAAGCAATGACTAGAGTAAGGAGAGGAAAAAAAAAAAAAAAACTTTCAAGTTCTATTTTTGATTTTCTGAAATAATAGTAGTCAGCATTCATAGAAACCTTACTTTGCTTGGCACACTGCTACACCTTTCTACATGAGTTCCCAGGACAACATGAGTAAGAGGACAACATCATGCTGTGTATGTTAGTAATGAGGAAACCAAAGCCTAGTGAACACAGGTAGCTCTCCAGTGTTTCTGAGGATTTGGAAGAAATACTTTCTTTTTGGCTTCAAATGTATCAAAGGCTATTAGAATTTATACTTAGAGATTATTGGAGTTTATACTTAGAAATTATTGGGTTTGATGTTCTCATTTTAAAGTGAAAAATTTAGGCCCACATGATCTGTGCTACTTATCCTAGATCCCTGGTCAGAGCTAAGGTGGAGAGCTCATGTGTTCCGACTCAAAGTTCCTCTGTCCTGTTGCGCTATGTTTTTAAATATGAAGGTGATCACAGAAATTAGTTCCTGAAAAGTTGTTTATTGTTCTACCTGGTGTATGAGAATTCAGCCAGTTCTTCACTTCCTTCCATTTCGTATGTAAAATGGCGTGCAGAGTTGGGAACTTCCTAAAATAAAGAGTGAAGAATAACTACATCACATTTGTGTATTTCCAGAAATAAGACAGGAAAAATCAGTCCCAAAATATCGCCTTTTTTCTTAGAACAACATCTAGATGTGGGGTATTTTATGGTAATTACTATTTATAACCTACTATTCTGGGAATTGAACTTTACAAATACGAAAGCCAGCTTGTAAATTTTTCCTGACAGAAAAACACTGAGCTCCAGAAAGTAGAAACTGTTGTAGATTCTCTCTGGGATCTGTCACTGTTTATGATCATTAGAAAAGGCAGATGGGATAAACAAATTTCTGTTATTTGACCGCTATAAGAAAGTTGAGATGGAAAACAAAATCACCCTCTTCTTTGATCTGAAAATAGCTAACTGGGCTGTCTGCCTTCACTCTAGGAAAATGCCATGAACTGGTGGTGGTAGTTATGGTTCAGTCTATTTTAGATGCCAAAAAAGCAAAACCTTCACTGAAAATTACAGGGAATGTAAATTTTAAGAATTACAGACTAATGGTTCCCTTCTTCTCCCCAATTACCTAACAGCCAGTGTGTGAGTGACAGGTATGAATTAACAGCATGCCACTCTCCTTCTCAAAGAGATGGCTGATGGCATATTTCAGATGGGAAATGACTTGGTTTAATAGCGGGCTAGAAGGGATTGGAGATTGTATTACATATATATATGCATATATATATATATATGTATACACACACATTTTAAAGGGACAGAAAATGATAGAATTCCAAAGTATGTTATTAATGAGAAATATTTAAATACCTTTGTTATATGGGTTTTAATATAATATATTTGGGAAAGATTTACACTTTTTCTTTTAAAATAAGTGTTTTTTTTTTTCAAATAAAGTTTTACTGTCATGTGAAACTATTTACCTTTGTTCTCCTTTTGCATATATTGTGTGTGTCTGGTGTGTGTGTGTGCGCGTGCGTGCGTGTGTGTGTTTGTGTGTGTGTTGAGAAAGAGAGAGAGAGAGAGAGAGGGAGAGAGAGAGAGAGAGAGAAAGAGAGAGGGAGAGAGAGAGAGAGGAAGAAATCTGGTGTTTTGAACTAAAATTGATCAACTAAATAATTTTACCATTTAACAAGCTTCTCCCCACCCAGGTTATAACCTATAAATGTTTCATCAAAATTTTATATCAAGGTTATATAAAACAAATAAAAGGTGGAATGTATTAAAAAAACCTCATCAAAATAAGGATTTCAGACTCTTTTTTTGAACTAATGACAAAGTATTTGAAGTAAATGAATCCTCAGCAAATGCTTACTATTCATTTAAAATTTTGATTTCAAAGTGATTTTAGTTCTGAAAAGTACAGATTGACTAACTTCAGCTTTCTGGGGATCAGCATATGATATGTTTACTTTATTGTACATTGTGCTTCTTTGGCTAGGAGATTAGCAATAGGGAAAAGGACTAGAGATTCAATTGCTACATCATCTCTAGATGAAAGAGTTTCTATTTTACTCCTGAAGAAATAGGAGAAAAACTTTTCATTTACTTTCAAAGGTTGTAGTGTCTCTTCCTAATGAATGAATTTCAGAAATAAGAAAATTTAAGATTTTTCAATGTATAAACTTATAGACATATTCAAAAGCATACTTGGCACTTGTCAGATGGGACAAGTGAGAGCATATAATATTTAACTTTAAATGAGGAGTAATAAAAAGGTCAGAAAACAGAAAAAATACAGGGAGACAATTTTCTCTGCTATTAACATATGAATACTGGTTTGGGTCTGGTAAAAATGGGGGGAAAAGGTGATATAATGCAGATTATGTTGACAAGTGCTGAGTATTATCTATCTAAACATAAAATTTTGAAATGGACATGTAATTTAAAAGTATCAAAGAAATCAGAATATAAAGCAAAGGAAAATCAGCCAGTCTCAGAAAGTCAAGGGTTCAATGTTTTCTATGGGAAAATCAAAGAGAAATAAGTAATAAAGGAGAGTTTAGGTAATTGAGGAGGGTCCCCAGTAAAATAGTGGAAGGAGATAGCAGGAGGGAGATGGGGCAGAGAAAAAAAAGAACTGATAGAAGAAAGAATTAAAATTGTGCCATGCCATGTATAAAGGTCTAACTACCAATCTCACTGTCATGTACAGGGGCTGGGATCTGAAGGGAAACACGCCAAGACTTAAGTGCATATTTGTTTGTATGACTTTGAACTTCACTATGACATGTATGACTACAGTGCATCAATAAAAGTATAAAAATAAAATGAATATTCACTTGAGTTAATGGTAAATAAAAAAATCAGAAGCACATTTTCTAACAAAGGCATATTTCATAAGAAACCAACTATACAGGAAGATATCTTAAAAATGAATGTTTAGGATACTTAGGATCTGTCATTCTTCTTTTTCTTTTTTTTCTCCTTCTACATGAAGGATAACAAGGGATTCCTTTGTGAAAAAAAAATTGTCATGAGAAAGAAGAAAGATGAGAACTCACATAAGAACATCTGCTCTGCAAAGCCACTAGAAAAATAACCGCATATTAACATGGAAGAAAATGTGCTCAGCATGAAACTAACCACAAGTAATGTAGTAGCAGGGAGGCGGGAAGAGTGACATAAGGAACTGGCACCCTACTGAGTGATAACTTCAGAGTGTCCGAATCCAAGTCACCCCCTCAGAGAAGGGGAGGGGGAGTGGAGGAAGGCATTATCCAGGCAAATTACCCATGAAGTGGTACAAGTTGCAGCTGAATCAAGATCTAGAGATGCAAGCAGTGTATTAAAACAAATGAAATTACAAATAAAGTTTCAGTTGTTTTCCCCTTAGACACCAGATATGTTTATATAAATAAGATGGATATTTTAAAAAATGTTTCACCTTTTTAAGTTAGAGGTTTTCTAAATTATAAGTACATAATTTTGAAAATGTATTTTTAAACTATGTAAATTTTTTATTTCCCTTTTATTTTGCAGACTAATTTGAACAATTTGAAAGTGTAATCAAATGCTTCAAATTCCCTAAGATTCCAATAATGCTTGATTTTTATTTCTGGGATAATAAAACTATCACTAAAGTTTCCACCATTTCCAAACAAAGAGAAAGCACCTTTCACAATCTCTTAATTTCAGGCAGTTTTAAAATATATTTTGTGTAATATTTTAGGCATATTATGTTTGATCTTTTAAGGAAACAGTAAAATGAGATAAACGATAACTTATTTGGTTTTATGAATATAATATATTTAAAAATACAAAAGAGGAAAAAAACTATATAAATTTTAAACATCAGGTGCTATTATTTGTGTCCTTCTCCCTAATAAACAGATCTCAAAGAGCAGTGTTCCACCTTAAAGCCACTCTTATCAGTATTGTTGTATTAATAATACAATAACAATACAATAGTGATTGCCTTCCTTGCCTTATAAATATATTGTCTGCACAAGAAGAGTGCTTTCAGGAATTTCTGATACTTGTTCTTGTTTTAAAAGTTAAGTGGTGAGTGAATAGATATTTTTTATATCCTGTTTTAAGTTGTACCTATGTGTTCAATTAATTATATCACATATGCTTTATCTATGACTAAGCATTTTTTAAATGGTGCCTCTTTTCAACCTCTAACATTATCTTGTAACTACTATTCTCGTTTCCTCTTTCCTTCTTTATGTTCTCTGACTCTATAGTCATCAATTAAGACTTTTACAAATAATTTAGAATGTAAAACCGAGGCCCCTGTAAAATCCTCATCCTCTCTATGTTGAGATTAATCTTTTCTTAATGTGCTTGTATTGATTGCATATAAAGACAAAAAAAAGTCAATCTGCATTATGGTTTCACTACATAAATAAACTATCAAAACCTAATGGAACTAATTTTTATGTCAGGTAAATCTTATACATAACAAAGCAAGATTATGGAATTTATTGCAATACAAGAGGAAATTCTACAATTGGCAAGCCTTTGTCCATAAAATGTATACAAACAGGAACACTATTAGGGAATTCTTATTGCCTGTTGGAATACTGGTTGTTTTCTTCTATAATTGAAGGTTTTTGTGACCAACTTACTGCTATGTTTGGTTTCTCCACAGAACAGAACTTGAAGCAAAATCTTATGTTTCCTGGAGAAGGAGGGAAATTGAGAACTAAGCAGGGAGAGGAGCAAGGTCTAATCAATGACCAAGGACAGGACTTCCATTTCTATAATGACTGGCTACTCTACATGGTGGAACTTTTTGAGAAGCCTTGAAAAATAGATCTTAGGACCCTCTCTCTGAGAAAGAAAGGGAGGTATATTTATATTGCAAGTTTTATGCCCACAAGACATTTTGGAAGAATTTCCTTCAGAGTCTTACATCCATTTCTCAACAGAGAAATCTGAGAGCGAGAGTAAAAAGGTACATGGTGCAATCCAGTTTGCCAGAGAGTAGGCTTATTTGAGCTCTTTCAGAAATAATCATTGTGATGGTGGCTACTACAACAGAAAACTGAAAGTTAAGTTATTAGATCCATTTGAAAGAAGGAAAAATATTTATATTCTAAAGATAACTTAATTTCTGTCCAATGATCTTTTGTTTACTACCTAGTATGTTCCAGGCACTATGCTAGATATTGGAATGTAGTGGTGGTCTACAATGCAGGATTCATCTGCCTTCCCTCACAAATCTTAAAACTACCAGGGAAGTATCTTTAAAAAATAATGCCCTTATTATTTATTAAAGCGTGTAAGAAATGCAACAAGGGAAAATTAAAGGCACAGTTGCAATATTTCAAGTGGGCACCTGACTAGTCTTGAAGCCAGAAAAGTATGCTTTAAAAGTTATTGTTATGAAAAAAATATAAAAATATGCAAAAAAGGACAAAAATTATATTCTAAATGGCAGGACTAGTTGTGCTATTCTTTGAGTGTTGTGTATTTTACTCCTCATTAGCCTGTTAAACCAACCTGCCTTTTCTTCTCTGCCACTGCTACCATTGCATTGATGCTTGGTGAATGGTTGCATATTGGGAGTGAAGTCAGCATGGAGGGATTATGAAGAGGAAGTGTCAGAAGAAAGCCATTGAAGAGCAAGGGGGGTAGGGTAACTTAGAAAGAAGAGCCCAAGTTACTTACACTTGAAAAGGGATTTCACTTAAGAGATCTTTAGATGCTTTTTTAAGGTAAACTTCAAAATATTGCAAAATTAAATTTAAAACTCTTTGGAAAAGAGGAAGAAGGTACAGGAACCTATAGATATCCTCCAGTTTATTACAAAGCCCAGAGGAAGTCATGGTAGATTCTCCTCCCAAGGGACAGGCCTAGTCGTGAATGTGTATTAGAATCACACATGTTTAGCATTTAGCACAAAAACTGGCCACAATAGCTAACCATTATTATTAAGAGTTTAGTCTATGATAGATAAGATTCCAATTGCTTGCTTACATAAACCCATTTATTTCTCATAAGAACACTAGATCTACATGATATCACACCTGTGTTAGAGATTTAAAAAAAAATTAGAACAAAAAACAAGAATTGTTTTTATGACCATTTGCATAGTAACTACTGTGGTTAAAAATAGATGCAGACGTTTACAGGGTCCACACATAAATTATAGGTTTACAGGGTCGACACATAATTTAGAGGTTTACAAGTTTTAGATGTTACTATCCTTCTTTTCATCATCAGTATTTTATTTAAAAGTGGAAAACTAAGATTGTCATGAGAATAGAATGAATGAATTTAATAAATCTAACTCTCCTAGATTATAAAATAACCTAAATCTTATAGATTAGGAAATGTGTTAGAAGCAGTACTATGAGAGAAAAGAGGACAAGCTTTAAAGTCAATGACCCATAAAGAACATTCTCTAGGTGTTTGAATTTCTAGATGACTTAAAGTCTAATCTTACCCCTATAATTAAAGTTCTTTCAACTTTATTTTCATCATATATGAAACAAGTGTAATAATATTTATGCTTAAAGTTATTTTTCAGACTTCTTATGCTCAGTTTTTATTTTACTCACCTTCTTCCTCAATGCTATTTAGAAGTAATCAGTAAGAATTGGATAGAGGGAATTTGATGTGTGTGATTAAACTTATGTTAACATCCTCCTGTGAGTGATATCTGACCACTGTTCTGCTAAAATAAATTATTCATTAAATTAATTATATCAATGTATTAATATATACCAAACCATTGTATGGTAGATCTGAAAAAGCTTGACAATTAAGAAAAATACAGTTATTTTCTAGCTTGCTTATATTAAAGAAAACATATGTCCCTTCACTTTCTGTGACTGGCTAAGCTCACTTACCATAATATTCTCCAGGTCTTTCTATTTTCTTGTAAATGACATTATTTTATTCTTCTTTATTGATGAGTAGAATTCCATTGTATATATTCCCCATAGTTTGTAATCCATTCATCTTTTTATGAACATCTGAGTTGGTTCCATAATTTAGCTATTGTGAATTATGCTGCTATGAACATAGGTATGCATATACTACTGTAGTCCTTTGGTTTCAACATGTTTGGAAAAATACCCAGGAGTGGTATAACTGGATCCTATGGTGGACCCATTCCCAGTTTTCTTATTTGGAATCTCCACACTGATCTCCATAGTGGCTGAACTAGCTTGCAATCCCATCAACAATGTAGAAGAGTTCCTATTTTCCCAAATATTCACCAATATTTATTGTTATTTGACTTCTTGATGATTGCCATTCTGATGGTGGTTAGATGGAATCTCAGTGTAGTTTTGATTTATATCTTCCTGATTGCTAATGATGTCGAACATTTTTCATGTATCTAATGGTCATTTGTATCCCTTTTTTTGTGAAGTATCTATTCAATTCAGTTGCCGATTTCTTGATTGGTTTATTTTTTTTTCTAGTGTAAAGTTTTTTAAGTTCTTTGTATATTCTAGATATTAATCCACTCTCAGAAGGATAGCTGGTAAAGACCTTCTCCTATTCTGTAGGCTTTCTCTTTAGACTCTTGATGATTTCCTTTGATGTGCAGAAACTTCTTAGTTTAATGCCATCCCACTTAGTAATTCTTGTTTCAATTTCCTGAGCTTTGGGGGTCTTGCTGAGGAAGTTTCTACCTTTGCCTGCATGTTGACAGGGAAGGGGTCTAAGGAAAGGGGAGGAGGAAGACTGAGGTTCATTACTGAAAATAGTAACATCGACTGTGTGTACATATGTGAAAATCCCAATGTCATTCTCAGTCTTCTGTATGTTGAACCTATGCCCACCTCTAGTAGCTTCACGGTCTCTGGTCTAACTTCCAGGTCTTTGATCCATCTTGAATTGACTCCTGTGCAGGGTGAGAGATATGGATTTAGTTCCATTTTTCTACAAATGGATAACCAGCTTCCCCTACACCATTTACTGAAAAGGCTGTTTTTTCCCCAGCTTATGTGTTTGGCCCCTTTGTCGAATAAAATTAATTGACTCTAAGTGTGTGGATTTGTTTCTGTATCTTCTATTCTGTTTCATTGGCCTATGTGCCTGTTTTTGTGCCAATATGTTTCTTTAATATACACAAGGTAGGGAATAACTGGAATACCAGAAGGACTTCAGATAATGAAGGATAAACCTCAGTGGAGCCAGGGAAGGGGTCTAAGGAAAGGGGAGGAGGAAGACTGAGGTTCATTATTGAAAATAGTAACATCGACTGTGTGTACATATGTGAAAATCCCAATGTCATTCTCAGTCTTCTGTATGTAAAGAGGGGTGATGTGGGGGGAGACCAACTACTGTGTGCATGTATGTCAATATGATTTACATTCTTATGTGAGATGATAATGCACAAATAAAAGCAAATAATAAAAAAAGAAAAATATATAAGTACTTCAGAAGTAATTGCTCTATTCAGAAAACATGAATTAATAGGACAAGTATGGGATATAAGAAAGAAAAAATGTGACTGATACTGAAAAAGAGATATTAAGGAAAGAGTGATGTAAGCAAGATGGTGAAGTCAGAGATAACTGGATTTATTTCCATATAAAGAGCAACACTTTAGCAGATATCTATGAATAAAATTAACCCCGAAAGTCAGGAGTTCACTTAAGTAGTTACAGCAACACAGTAGAAGAAATAACTCAAGAATAGCAGCACAAAATAAAAGGAGGCATTATACTACCTGACTTCTAAATATACTACAAAGTTATAATAATCAAAACAGCATGGTATTGGAATAAATCTGAACACATAAAATGACAGAACAGAATAGAGAGTCTAAATGCAAAACCAGAAATAATGATTTCTGACAAAGATGCTAAGAATGAATTGGGGAAAGAATAGTCTTTTCAATAAGTGGTGCTGGGGAAAATTAGGTATTTACACTTAGAAGAATGAAATTAGACTCTTGTCTTATCCTAGTTACACAAAACAACTCTAAATGGAACAAAGATTTAAATGTAAGACATTGAAACTAGAAAACTATAAATAAAAACTACAGGAAATGCTTCAGGACATTGGACAAGACAAAGATTGCAGAACACCCCCAAAACAAAGCAAATAAATGGAAAGTAGAGAAATGAGATTACATTAGATTAAAAGACTTCTGTGCAATAAAAAATAATCAACAAAGTAAAGAAATAACCTACTGAATGGGAGAGAATGTTTGTAAATAATACATATGACATGGAGTTGATATCCAAAATATATAAGGAACTCCAAAACTCAAGGTCTTAAATATTTACAAAAAAAAAAAAAATTAAAATGATGTATCTATTTTCAAAAAATGATTAGAATAAAACCAAAAATTGTGAACAACATGTTTGTGTGAAATTTTCATTTTCCTATAATACCCAATACAATTTTTTCCTAGGCATATAGCCACAGACAATAATTAATACATCCCATGTCAAAATATTAACAAAACTGCTTTTACTTATGTAACAAAAAGATTTAAAAACTCTACTATTTTACTTAAATTTTATTCTCCTAATTATTTTTGTGACCTTAGTTCAAGACAAAAAAATATTTGAAATTCCCACCATAAATTTTTTATACATTTTTCTGGATAAATTAAAGTTTAGCATATGCACTTTTGTATAAAATATTTAATGTGAACTACCTATATTAAACCTCTCTTTAGTAACATTGGCTTCTATTAATATTTAGCTTTCTGATAATAAAGCTATTATTCAAAATGACAAAAATAACAATACCCACAATGCTTCTATACCCGCAAATTACAACACTTCATGAATACCAAACTCGAGTAATTTTATTTAAAGCATTGTGGAGGATAAAAGGCAATTTACAGCAAAACTATAAAATTCAAAAGCACATGTTTACACAACTTGATCTTTATATCTTCTGAAATACATGTTGGTGTTAATAGAAAGTTGAAATTTACTTCAGAATGTCAGCACAGACATATTCTTTCTTTAAATTAAGACATGTTTGTCCTCCACTATCAGTGTGATATATTTTCTAGATTTTAAAACCCCTGTTTTACTTCTTAAATCTTATACATCTAGTATTACATTTGTGATCTAATACATATATCAACCTACTTTTTTCCCCAGAGATGTAAAATCCTGTTTAACAATAAGGAAAAGCTGTAACTTCTCTTGAAGAGATAAGAGAAACACCTCTTCTCTCTTTTCTCCTCCGTTCTTAATTTTTTGTTTCCTCCTTCGCATGTCATCTTTTATACTGTAATATATTGCCTTGAGCGTAAAAATCTTTGACACTTTGTCCCAGAGGATTTTTTTTTTCATTATATTAGTGCTCTTTCTGTTGCTATGGCAAAATGATTTGATTCTGGGCACTTATAAAGAAAAGAAGTTATTTAACTAACAGTTTTGGAGACCCTGCTAGACTTGATTTGGCAGGACAATCAATCATGGGAGTGAAAATGGATGGTATCTTATGACAAGACAGGAAGCCAGAGAGCGGAAAGGAGCCAGTCTTGATCTTTCTGTAACAGTACACTCTTGTAAGAAATTACTCCATGAGATACCTTCCATGTGTGATGACCCCAGTGATCTAGTCACCTTCCACTAGGTCCCATCTCTTAAAGGTTCTACACCTTCTGAATAGCACTACAGTGGGGGTCACATTTCAGGTCATGAATTATTGAGGAACAAACTGCAGGCAAAACGTGGCAGTCATTTTGGTTTTTTTTTTTTTTTCTTTTTTTTTTTTAATTTTTTATTGTAGTAACTCGTGCAATATAGCATACATCTTTGTTAAGTACAAATTGTTAACAACATATTTGCACACAATTCTCATTTGACCCCTTCCCCGATTCCCTCCCCATTCCCTCCCCCTCCCTCCCCCTAAGGTTCACTTCAGTGAGTGACCTTGATATGATTGTGTAGGTACA
>PVLC010036002.1:0-16021 GCA_004027655.1 Graphiurus murinus
TTTTTTTTTTTTTTTTTTTTTTTTTTTTTTTGCGGTACTAGGGATTGAACTCAGGGGCATTCTACCTCCGAGCTATACCCCCAGCCCTATTTTTTATTCTTTATTTTGAAACCGGGTCTCACTAAGTTATGGAGTGCCTCACTAGGTAGCTGAGGCTGGCCTCGAACCCAGATCCTCAGGTCTCAGCCTCCCAAATGCTGGGATTACAAGCGTGCGCCACCACGCCCGGCTCAGTATGGAAACTCTTAAGCAGTCGGTGCCTGTGCAAACAAGGTCAGCTTCCAGCAGTACCAAAGCGCACCTGGCCAAAGAGAGACTAAGACATTCAAGGACAAAGGTGCCTTGCTTCAGATAAACTAACAATGATAAGTTTAAAAATTTAGGGAACAACTACTTATTGAATAAAAAGATCTTTTGTTTTTTCAAAAAGGGATTTACTAGAGTACTCTTTGAAGTCAAGGTAAGAAACACAATTGATTGATTTTGGTACTGGAAATTGAACTCAGAGGCATTCTACCTCCAAGTTACACTCCCAGCCCAATTTTATTTCTTATTTGGAAACAATGTCTCACTAGGTTGCTGACAACCTCCCTGAATTGCCAAAGATGGCTTTGAACCTGTGAGGCCTCTGTCTCAGCCTCCCAAGTACTGGGATTACAAGTATGTGCTACCACGCCCGGTGAGAAACACTTTTTATATCTAAGTCTCTGATATTGGACACATTTGTTGAAAGGTTACATAAATAAAAAGACTTTAATAAAGTTTTATTTCATTTCATTCTGCTTTAGATATCAATTACTATTTAAATTAATAACAGGAAGCCGGGCTTGGTGGTGGCACACACCTGTAATCCTTGTACTTGTGAGCTGAGACAAAAGGGTGACAGGTTCCAGGCCAGCCTCAGCAACTTAGCAAGACCCTGTTTCAAAATAAAAAATAGAAAATAGGGCTGGGGGTGTAGGACAGAGGTAGAATGCCCCAGTATCCCCCATCCCCGAACAGAGACATAAAATCTCATTCAATAAATACAATGAAACACACAGTTAAAGGAGAGAAAAAGACGGGCTAGGGATGTAGATGTGGCTCAGGGAGAGCACCTGCCTAGCATGTGTAAGGGACTGGGTTCAGTTTCCAAAGTAGAGAGTGAGTAGAATTAGAAGAATCAGAAGACTGTTGCTTGAGAAGGTGAGGTATGGTCTTTCTGTTGGTCAAAGCCGAGAGGCAAAGCGTGGCTTCTCTTCTGATAGACGCAGTCCCTGGCTCTCCAGAGACCGTGTTCCCAAATCCCATGTACTAAGATGACTGATGGGAACTCATATTTTCTCATAAAAATGACATTATAGCCAGGCATGGTGACACAGGCCTATAATCCCAGTACTTGAGAGGCTGAGACTGGAGGATCACAGGTTTGAGGACAGCCTCAGCAAGTAGTGAGATTCTCATCAACCTAGTGAGACTCTGTTTCAAAATAAAAATAAAATAGGGCTGGGGTTGTAGCTTGGAGGTAGAATGCCCCTGGGTTCAATCTCCAGTAAAACAAAGGGGAAAAAATGACATTATCAATGGCAAAGTGAGGATGGTATTACCAGGATTGGCCCCCAAGCCCAGTTTAACCCCAGTGGAAGGTGGGCCACCACAAGTGTCTCTTGGTGTCATCATGTCCCCAAACCATTCTCCTCCTGAGCCACGGGCCTGGACCCCCACCTGCTTCTATTATCACTGCATTTCCACCTCCAACCTCCCCAGGTCTCCATGTCAGCCTTCCACTTGGCTCACTTTATAGCTCCCTCCCTTGCACATGTCTTGGACCCTCAGGACTTCCCCGCGGCGCCCTGCCTGGGTAGGCACCACAGGCATTCAGTGGGGGACACTTCAGGCGAGAGGTTATGATGTGGACTCAGGCATAGTGGCCATGCCAGGACAGGTGCAAGAAGAAGGAAGAAAAAGCAAAAACGAGAGACATGTTACGGCCTCTGAGAAATCAGCTTGTTCTTTCCTTTCCAGTTCTTAGTCCAGACCCCAAGAGGCCAGCCATACTCTGCTTCTGCCTCTTAGATGAGAATACAGTCTTTCAATAAATCCTTTTACTCGAGCTGTCTTGAGTGGGATTCTGTATATCACATCTGAAAGACCCTTGGCTAAGATGTCAGAGACTAACCTCCCATCTGTGTCTGTCCCCACTTTTCAAGCTAATCTCCCAATTTCGATTCGGGCTCCCAGTGGCTCCCTGGACACATACTCAAGAGCATCCTCGGCCTGGCTCTGCGTGCCCCCCACCCCCTTCCTGTGGTTCCAGGAAGGGGGCAATGGCTCCTTCAAATCCTGACCAATGTGGTCATAATAAAGATCAGCTCAAAGGTGAATTTACTTTTCCCAGCACTTGAAGCTCTCAGTGAGCTCTGGCTTCAATTCAAGATGTAAGCCAGCCCCGAAGGAGGCCCAAGAGGACGAGTTGATAGTATCCTTATGCTGTAGCCTTCCGTCCTTCCCAAAGAGCAGATGTGCACTTTATCAGATGCCTCCATCATCCCAAATCATCGAACTCAATTAACTGCCAGGCCTTGCAGGTTCCTGTGCCGAGGTCCTCATCTCCTGCCAGGGTCCCGACTGTTGTATTCTGCCAGCTGAGTCTGAGCCCTGGCTCTGAGGCCAGCCCTGTCCTTACGCTGAGGGATTTAAAGATGGGACTGCACGCTTGAGGGGTTCAGCAGCACATCACCTTTACCTTTGGTCTGGCTCTGACCTGGCCCCAATTTTGATTTGTGTAGTTTTTTTGGGGGGGGGATCAGTACTGGGGAACAAACCCAAGACCTTGCATATGCTAAGCAAGCACTTGACCACTGAGCTACATCCCCATCCCTGATTTGTTCACTTCTACTTTAGGTCAGCTCTCTGCCTAAACCCCACTTCCCACAAATATCAAGGGTCCTTGCCCTGTTCTTTGGAGCTCCCAGCATGGAGCTAGAAGCCTGCTAAATGCTATTTGCCTGAGTTTCTGGACTCCCAGGCCGGACTCCAAAACCAACCCTCTGCCTGGCTGACAGCAGTTATCTGGAGCCTTCCCTTCAGGTGTGGGTCTTACCTGCTCTTAGGAGGTCAGTGGCCACCCCACATCACTAGGGTTTTTGATCCCAGGTTCCACCCCTCCAGTCTGCCCCATTCTTCCAGTGTTCCCAGAGCACATCAATAATCACTCACCATTAAAACCCAATCTCTTTAGTGGCAGGAGGGACAGGGGATACAGCTGTGCCCTTGGTCCTGAGCCCAGAAGGGATGCCCAGTTAGCATTTGTTACATGAAGGAAGGAAAGAGGGAGAAGTGACTCTAATTATGAAGTTGGAACCTGAGAGGCAGCAAAGCTGTAGGGTAAAACCCAGGAGAAGGGTAGAGGACAGACTGGGAACTCAGCTTTAAAACCAAGTTCTCCAGCATGGGGGCCCAGGGGAAGTCTCATGGGTAGGGCAGGATGGCCGTGGGTGGTCAGCCAGATGTCTAGGAAGAGAAAGGCTGATAGGAGCCCTGGAGGAGTAAACAGGAACCCCAGTACATCCTCTCTGGCTCAGAAAAGTCCTAAGGACCATATTTTCTATCTGTGAATCTGTAGGAAGGCCCAGTAAGGAAAGCTATTGGCCTCATGGCTCAAGGATGCCCCTTTCAGGCCCTCCCTTTACGTCCTTATTGATCTATCCACCCCAGGGCCATGGCAAGCCTGAGACACTCTTCTGTTGCTGGTACCCACTCCCATCTGGGGTTCTGAGGCATCACACATTCAAGCAAACAATCCTAACCCTACCAGCCTCTTGGGGGAGCAGGGGAGGAGAGGCTACCACACAGTCCTGGGAAACTGGTCAGATCCTTGGATTTGATCCCAAACAGCACATGGACACACAGTTCACTAGTGTTTGTCTGCCTCCATTTATGTGCCCAGTCTGATGCCAGAACTCAAGAAGGAGGGCCAACACCAAACAAAGACAACTCGCTGCCGTCGACGTCTGGCTGATAGAGAAAGACAGCTGCTGAATGCAGGCGGGGATAATCGAGGTGGGACTCGGGCAGCTCCCAGACGCCCGAGGAACTCATGCTTGTCTCTTACCATAACCTCTGAGGGTGGCGATGGGGAAGCCAAATCTTCAGCAGCGCGAGGGACAGGGTTAGTGATGAGGCCAGCGGCTGCTTCCAGAACCAATGGAATATAAAGGCTTGACATTAGAGAGATAAAAGTTCTAATCTTCACTCTGCCAATAATTATTTGTGCGATCTTACAAACAGGTTAGTTACCCCTCTGGACACCAGATTTCACAGCTGCAGGTATTAACAGTACCTATCGCACAGAACTACTGTGTGAAAGTCAAATGGCATCATGTATATAGGGTATTTATTCCATAATCAAAACACACAAAAAATAGTAGTTATAACCATTAAAGAACAACCGGCCTCTAATTGATTTTCAGATCTCTTTCTGGCCAACTTTGTGACCCTAGTTTGTTTGGCTCGGGATGACGAGGGAAGTCCTTACTGGAGGATTGATGCAGAGATTTCCCATGTGCTGGTTGGGATCAAATCCAAGGATCTGACCAGAGCATGTTGCTGCAGACCCAGCTCCAGCACCCCCTGAAGGTCCTGGCACGGTGCTGCAATGAGGGGTCTAGAGAACCCAGACATTTGGGGAGTACGGGGTCTGGGACACAGCAGTGGACTAGAGAGAAGAGAAGAGGAGGAAGCCAGGAAAAGGACAAGCACATTGGGTGCCATGGCTTTTGGTGTCAGACCCTGAAATAATGGTTTATCTACCATACTTACTTCATACCCCTTGTCAGGCAGGAATGAGTTAGCCAGGTTCCCGCAGCTAATCAGTAGAGAGCCAGAGAGCAAACTCAGCCCTGCCTGATTCCAACACCCACATCTTTCCATATGGCGCCTCTCCAAGGTCCCAGATGCCGACGTGAACATCTCCAATGTGTGCAAGCACACAGAAGAGGAAAGCCACAGATCAGAATGTCATAGCCACAGAGAAGTTAAACCTCTTGAAATTGCAAGCTACACTGCATATGCGTCCGCTGTTTTCTCTGAGAAGTGTTCCCAATGTTCATCCGACTCCGGAAGAAGTCTATGAACCTCAAACTGTCAAATACAATGATGTCCTTAGAGAAAAGAAGTTGCCAAGGCCTTATTCTCTGGGCCTCCTCCTCGCTTGGCTCTTGGGGAGACAGCAGACAGGACTGGGATGTGGAGGAGAGCTCCTGGACAGCCTCTTGTCCCTCTCAGCTTCCCAAACTAGAGGCCCCAGCAGCAGAAGCCACTGAGTTTCTCTGAGAGACCACTGGGGGATGCACTATGTGAGAGAAGACAGGCTGTTTGGTTTGGTTTTGGGTTTTTGTTTTTGTTTTGGTGCTAGAGTTTGAACCCAAGGGCATTCTACCTCTGAGCTAGACCTCTATCCCTATTTTATTTGGAAACAGGGTCTCGCTAGGTTGCTGAGAACTTCTTTAAGTTGCCGAGGCTGGCCTCGAAGCTGTGATCCTCCTTTCTCAGCCTCCTAAACACTAGGATTATAGGTGTGTGCAACCATATGCTTGGCTTGTTTTTTATTTTGAAACAGGGGGATCTCACTAAGTTGCTAAGGTTCTCTCTAAGTTGATGAGGCTGGCCTCAAACATGGGATCCTCTTGTCTCAGCCTCCCAGGTACTGGGATTACAGGTGTGTGCCACCACACCCAGCTGAAAAGACAGATGAATGCAATGAACCGCCCCAGCAAGAAGTCAACCTGGCATTCATTCACTCAGAACTTTGTTCCTTCCACAGAATATCACAGGAAGCCTCCTACTGCCATCTCACTTGGACACTTGTTAATTTGCAGCCTTCCCACTCCAACAAAGAAAATTAGTATAATTGTGAAACTATGTCTACAAAGCTTGGGGAACAGCTCCATGGGCCTAGAAGCCGAGAAACCACAGCCTGTCAATGGAGCTGCTCAACACACCCCTCTCAAGTTCTCTCAAGAGCCTCAAAGCCAAATGTATGTTAGAAACAGAGGCATTTGGGGTCTCTTTTTAGAACTTCCATCCTTAGGAGACAGGGACCTGGCAAATCTGAATCGAGTTCTCTGATTTGGGACATCTGGGTATTTGGGGTATACTTTGGCCTTTGATGCCTACAGTGAGCCTTATGATACCGCATAGCCGTGGTTCCCCTCTTTTCTGTACCTTGAATCACTCAAGCTCAAGTGCAGAGCCCAAACTGTGGGGAAAGAAATGAGAAGGTGAGATGGGAACACTGAGACACAGGGGTGAGGGTGCCCTGTGCCACTCAAAGTCGTGATCAGAGTGACCAGAGGAAACCAGTTCAGCAGCCAACGAGGCTGAGGGTGAAGAGACTGCATGATTTCAGAGATGGTGCCTGGAGAGGGGCCGCAAGCTATCCAGAGCTACCTCTTGCACCGTCTCCCGCTCACTTATTATGCTCCACACAGATGGCAGGAGTCTAGGAAGCAAGCATTTAGAACAAGGTTGGCTTCTTAAATAGAGATGGATATGACCCAGTGGTTCAGAATAAACGAGGTGGGAAGCATCAGCTTCCATCAGAGCCAATAAGTAATTAAAACCGTTTCCCCCTTTCAGAGTCCTCAGTACAGAGATCGAGAAATCAGATCCACTATCTGGACAGAGATAACTGCAAGGCGAGTTTCCTCTCTAGGAACAGTTGCAAAGATGGGAATGCTCGACACTGGCTTCCTTGGGTCTATTTAGGGAAGAACCAAGCAAACAAAAAGTCCAAAGCAGCAATCATGCAGGCCTCTCCGCATCTTGTGTGGTTCAGAGGAGAAGTGTCTAAGAACTTAGAAACAGGGGGCACCAGGTTCTGCCCCGTCACACTGAAGAGGCTGCAAGAGAGTGGGAGAGTGTGTGCATGTCTGTGTGCGCCTCCCGCTAAGTACTTCCTTCACTACACAGCTAATCCGATTAGCAGCTTTAGGAAACTCTGCAATGTTAATTCAAGGGCCCCATTCACAGAGCAGCTTGGCCCATGCCTGCCCTGCGCTCCCATTCTTCTCACTGCAAATAAAATGCACATAGAAGGACTTTCCCTCCCCAAAGGATACGCTCTTGCCTCCCTGCCCCACACACATCCAAAACGCTGCCCCACATCCCTCAGCAGCTCCCCCAGCTGGGAAATGGGCCTATCTGAAAATGTGGGGGGTGGAGGGGCCTGGGGTGCTCAATCCCAAGTACAAAACAAGGCCTCTTTGAACAGCACTGCCTGCCAGGCTGTCTCTCTTAGCTGGCAGCTATGCCTAGGGGAGGTGTAAATGTGTCCAGTTGCAGGGCCACGATGCGTCCTCAGCTTTCTCTGTGCCTTCGTTTCTTTGCTTGTAGAATGGGGAGCAGAGGGTGTTGCTGGAACAGAAGGCTGGGAGGAAGGACACTCGGGGCATGTACAGACACTGTGTCATTGTGTTTGGCTGGAAGGCCAGGAGAGGGAAGGGAACCTGGATACGAGGGATGTGGACAGAGCAGAAAGGATCTCGGGAGTTGGACCAGAGATGTTTCTGATAAGCAGGGAGAGCTACTGAAGGGTTGCTAGGAGCATAGTTGTATCAGATTCCTAGGACTGCCATACAAGTTGCCACAAACTGAGTGGCAACAAGAGATCTATTCTTTCCCAATGCTGGAGGCAAAGACTCTGACATTAAGGTGCTGGCAGGACCCCGCTCCCTCTGACTGTTCCAGGGAAGAATCCTTCTTTGCTGCTTCCTAGCTTTGGTGGCTGCCGAGTCCTTGATGTTCTTGGCTTGTAGCCGCATCCCTCCAATCTCTGCCTCCATCTTCACATAGCCTTCCTCTCTGTACCTCCTGTGTGCTCCTCTTCTTATAAGGACACTGTTCCCTGGGTTTAGGACCTACCCTAAACCCAGGATGATTTCATCTAATGATCCTTAACTAATCAGATTGGCAAAGACACTATTCCAAGGAAGGTCACATTTTTAGGCTCCAGATAGATATGAATTTCGGGGGGGAGGCACTATTCTATCCATTGCAATTGTTGGAAAGTTACTAGGAAAATAATCCAAAGCAGGGTGGGGAAAGAAAGGCTGGGATTCGAACTGGAACGAAATCATCTCAAATCCACACCCTTGAAGTAAACAGCAATGGCGCTCCCTGCTGGGAGCCCCAAGGCCTCAGCCGCTTCTCCATGGCCAGGGCAGCGCCTGGAGCAGGCCGGCCCCTTCCTAAACCAGGCCTGGCACAAGGTCTTTGCTCACCCATGATTCTGATCTCCTTTCCAGGTTGTTCTTTTCCTTCCAGCTCACAAAATGGCAGGCAGGCTGGTACAAGTAGACACAGCAGCCTAGGAGTCAGGGCACCTGGGCACAAGTCCCGACTGAACGTGGAGAGTCGGGCACCTCTAGGAAACAAGGTTGACCAGGCTACCTCTGGGACAGCTGACACCATGCCATCCTACAACCAGGAAAGCAGCTCCAGGTTCACAGAATAAACCAGGAAGGGAGGCCTCTGGGCCTGCAGGTTTCTGGGCCCTTCCCCCAAATTCCTGTGCGGGGGCCGTTAGCCCTCAACTCTGAGCTCCCTTCCCCAGCCTCCAGACAACGAAAATGGAGGCACTTATCAACACTCGGAAATGAGTATTGATAAGGTAATCTGTATCTAAGAAGATATCTTTCACACATTTGGATATAGGAAGAGCAGGTAAAGGTGTGGTTTCTTTTATTTATTTATTTATTTATTTATTTATTTATTTATTTATTTATTTATTTTGGTACTAGGGTTTGAACCCAGAGACATTATACCTCTGAGCTACACCCCCAGTGCTTTTTACATTTTACCTTTTATTTTGAAACAGGGTCTTTCTAAGTTGCTGAGGCTGGCCTCAAACCTGGGATCCTCCTGTCTCAGCCTCTCAAGTACTGGGATTATAGGTGGCATACCTGGTAGTGTGGTTCCTTTTAAAAAAAAAAATCAAGCAAATGTTTAAAGACCTATGCACAAAGTTCTTTCCAGCAGCATAGTTTCAAATGGGGGAAAACAATTAGAGAAAACTTTTTAAAAGGGAAACAACCTTCACATCCACACATTCACACATCCAGAAGATGAAGTGTGGCAGAGTTGTATATGGACCACTATTGCTATTCAGATAATGAGAGACCACAATGCACTGCATGAAAAGATGTCCATGATGTAGTGTTAAGCGAAACACACAGTCCATATGAGAGCATATCCAGTAAAATCTCGTGTGTGTGTATATATATTTATTTTTTGCACATATGGCCAAAACACATTAATACTGGAAGGAATACAGCAAACAGATAATGATAGCAATCCCAAGAGCTGGGATAACAGGAGAATTTCCCTTTCCACTTTATACCTTTATGAGCTATTGGACTTTTTTTTTTCTTTCTTTTTTCCTTTTTTACAATAAGTATCATTAGTTTAATCAGAAAAAAAACATAAAAATATTCCCATTCTGAAAATAAAATAACTCTTCCAGATAGATGCAAAGTACTATTGGCCCTCAGAGAAAAGCAACTAGGATAAAAATCACCTTGCCATAAAAACACACTGGAAAAAAATCAAACTCTAGAAGGAGGATATACCAGATATATGTTTTAAAGGCTTTGTGTTCCAGCCCCCAAATTCCTTCCCTTCATGGCAAATTTTCCCCACTCTCTCTACTTTCATCCTAAACCTTCCCAGGTCACTCTTCTCTCTGAAAATGTTTTTTTGTTTGTTTGTTTGCTTTTGCAAACACATATATTTTTATTGGCATGCTAACACAAAATTTCATCATTTTCTTCTGCATCAACAGCCATGATGTCTGAAAAATCACATGATTTTCATGAAGGAAGCTATGAACTCAGCCATGAGCAAATCCTGGTGTTTGCTGGCTTGACATGATATGTGGGGCTTTTAAAGGGAGTATGTTATGGATTCTTTAGAAACAGATATGCACTGGGTTAGATCTATGATTAACAAATCTTCAGCAGTGATGTTTGACGTTGACTGGGGTTTGTCTTCCAGGCAATGGGTGCTGCTGTATGGAGCACATGTACAATCATTTGAAGTGTGGAATTTGTAACTGGAAGTTTAGGGAATGGATTCATCCTCTGGTGAACTGTGTGGAGTGGGTCAGGAGAAGGAAGACCTCACCCTCTGTTAATCAAATCCTCACTGCTCTGGCCATCTCCAGAGTTGGTCCATTCTGGTTAGTCTGCCTACAGTGGTGGGAGTCTGTGCTTTACCCAGCTTTATGAATGACTGTAGACACCATAAGAATGAGTAGGCTTGCCTGGACAGTGGTCAGTCATCTCAGCATCTGGCTGGTCACAAGCCTCAGCATCTTTTATTCTCTCAAAATTGCCAATTTTCCGAACTCTTTACCTTAATTGGAGAGCTAGAAAGGTGGTTTCTGGGAAACTTGCTATCTTTGGTCCTCTTGTTTGCAAATATTGTACTGATAAACACATAAACACATGAGTTGTTATCTGGATGGATGGATGGATCTAAAGGAACCACATCTGACAATTCCATTTTGAGGAATCCTTTACAAATTTTGAGGCACCTTGTATTCATCAACACTATGTTTGCCTCTGGAAATGTTAATAATAATAACGAGAAGGCTGAGCTGATATTTATTGACATGAACTGTATTTGTTGGGCATTTATTAAGTAACGCCGCAACCCAAAAATGCTTTTAAAAATCATTTTAGCCACACAGATTCCAGTGAAGTCAGCTTCTGTAGGCCTCCAGGAAGAGCAGAGGAAGAGTGTGCCTTGATGGCAGGAATTACAGTTTGAATTATAGCGACCCACTTCCTTTTGTTGGAGCTCAGTTAAGGCTGTGGCTATACTTTTATGAAAAATGTTGAACTTCATTTAAAATTCTGAAAGACTTCAAACCATACAGAAGAGCCTCACAAATCCTAAGAATGCTGGTCACAGAACCAGACACTTCCACACAAGGTCTGGTGTGCCTAGTGGCTACTGCCTCCCCAGCCACTGGCGATGCTCCTGGACCTCCTGACAGCCTTAACCCCTTATCCACTAACCTCGAGGGAGTTCTGGAGCATGTCCCTCTAGCTGTGATGGTTCCTTATGAGCAGTCAGAGTCACCCCCTACTCTGGGCTCCTTCCTCCCCTCTCCAGGCTTTAGGGATACTCATGGTGTCACCAAGTGTATCAGAAGTTAGAGAAGGAGTGGAGATTGTCACACTCTGCCCCGCACCACCTCCACATCACCAGCAAAATCAGTGTGGTGAGGCTGCCCAAGTGTCCAGCCAGGAGCCCAACATCCTTAGGACAGCTGGTGAGCTATGGAGAGCAGAGGGGGAGGGGACTCCACCAAGGCACCCCCACGTCCAGGCTGAGCAAACCACACTCCAATTCAGAAGCCTTGGGCAGGACCCCTGCAGCCCACAGGCAAAGCCCAAGCTCACTGGCTCAGCAGGCAAGTCCTTCACCATGTACCCAGGTCAGCCCCTCCAGACTCATCTCCCGCCACAGCCTACCCTCAAGGGCCACGCTCCAGCAACCCACACCTTGCCTGTGTCCTCCAAATAGGGAGAGGCCCTCTTGTACTCCCTGCCTTTGCACCTGGCCTCCCCACCACCTACCATGTTCTTTTCCCCCTCAGGACTCCTACTTATCCTTCATGATATGACACAAAGGTGCCCACCCATGTGACGCCAGGCAGGCTTCTGCACTTACTCCTCTCTCTCCCCACTGTTCCTGGCCCATTACGCACTGGCACGAGAGTGTCTTGGGGAAGCACCTGCCATTTCCTGAGATCTTCTGTGCCAGGCATGGGCAAGCCTTTGACCTTTGGAATTGACCCCCTATGGCTCTGTGGAGTGAGGGGTGGTTTCAGCCCCATTTTACAGGTAGGAAAACTGACCCTTGGCAATGTTCGAGAGCTGGGTCAGATCTAAACCAGACTCCTGGTACAAAAGTATCCTTGAAGGCAAGTTCGCGTTGTTTTCTTTTCCTCAACAGCTCTGCTCTTGGCCTGTGGTAGGTGCTCAAAAAAGCTTCATGAGAAAAGAAGGGAGGGTGGGATTAAAGGGTCGCAGGTAGTAGGCACCTGAGATGTTCAGTCACTAAATAACAAGCTATCGCCTGCCCTGCAGGGACATCAGATCCCATACTCAGCTCCCTGGACCACCTCCAAGGATAAAGGCCACAAGCTGAGGCCAGTGAGCCCCACGGGCAGGGAAGTGAGGCAAACTCAGACCAGTCTCATTGCCATTGGCCCAAGAGTGGGAAGCAGAGGGTGTGGAGAGAGTAGCCAAAGTGTGAAGGCGGGTGGGGCTCCTGTCCCAGGCAACTCTCACCTGGGTTGTCAGCCAAACAAGTGCACAATCTCCCAGGGCAAACTACCTCTCCCTGACTAGTTATTACTAACATGATCATCAGACATGCCCCTAAAAGAGCTCATCCAGGAATACCTTCCAGTCTGTGGCCAAGTAGGAACCAGGCTAGAGTCCTAAGAATCCACGTAAGCCCTCGGATACAGAGGCAAGTGGAGATTTTCTTAGAAGGATCAGCTAACTTGGAGGCCCAGGCTCCAGACCTCCCTGGAGAAGGAAGGGTGACCCCACCTGGTTGTCCACAGTCAGGTGGACCCTAGACCTGAAGGCCAAATACCAAAGACCTGGTGGTCCCCATCTCCCCTTACTGGAGCCCCTCGTCCCTCCCACCTGGGCAGGAGAAGGGAGACCAGTCCCTACCGGTGCCATGTCCCATTTCTTCCACTGATGGCTTAGCCCAGTCTTGGGTCTTGTCAATGTGAAATAACTTCAGATCATCTTCATCCAAAGCAATGTCTCCCCAGAAGACAGCTAGGAAGAAAGAACAAAAGCGGGTCAACTAAAGTCAAGTGAATGGATTTACTAATACCCCAGAAGGGATTGGGTATTGAGGACAAACTCTAGAAAAGACAGCCTCTCCAGCCAAATTTCTCCCTGAGCCTTAAGTGATAGATAGGGCTGAGTGATAGAGAAAGAGGAGTGACAGGCAATGATTCTGTGCATCAAAGCCATGGGGCTAGAGGCCAGCCGCCATGGGGCTCCAAATCCTCAGTCCATACGGTATTTTGAAAGTCTCCTGTCTTATCCCAGCCCTAGGCAGCTGCGGGCAAAATCACCACACAGAGCCAACTGTTTCTCTCTCCTTCAGTTCTCCAGGATATAAAAGGAAACGCATAATGTCATCAGTTAAAACTATTGTTCACAATATCTGTGGCCCTTCCCTGGGGGGAGATTATATTTCCCTGCCCCATTGATGTCACGATTGGCCACATAACCTCCTGTGACTAATTCAGTGTAAGAGGAAGCTCAGGAGCTAGTTGCATGATTCACCATGTCCTCGGTTACCGTCCCCGAGGACAACCAGTGTTCTAGACAGGGTAAACTCTAGCACGTGGGACCGCGCGTACACATGCGGAGAGCACAGGCAGGCTGCTCAGGATGGAAGTGTAGTCCCCCGGAGGCCTGTGTAAAGGCTTGGACCCCAGGGTGGCGCACCTCTAGAAGGTGGGGCCTTATGGGAGGTCCTTGGGTCATTGGAGGGGGTGCCCTTGAAGGGGATTGTGAGACCCCCAACCCCTTCCTCTTTCTCTGGTGATGAGGTGAGCAGTTTTGCTTCACATGCTCTCCCACCATGATGTGCTGGCTCACCACAGGCCCAAAGGAACAGGGACAGTTGTTGACAAGTTTCGCTCCTTCTCCTGGGGATCAGTTATGCTCCTCCATCTCTCTGATGCCAGGCTTCAGACACAGAGTGAAGGCAATGTGACCCAGGTTGAACATGTAATATGAGGCATAAACCTCTGTGGTGGGCACTGAGACTTGGGGAGGCACATGCTTCTAAGCCAGGAAGATCTGGGTTGAAACCCCAGGGTGGCTATTTAAGAGCTATGTGACCTCGGGCAGATCACTTCATCTCTCTGAGCTGCAGTTTTCTCATCTGGAAACAGCGTTGGAAGTACCATGTAGTGTTGTGTGAGAACTAAACAAGAGGAAGTGTGTTGAGCAATGGGTCTAGGAGCAGAGTGGCTGGTGCACCAGGACAGAGGTCCAGAATCAGAATGTTCTATTCTGCAGGGAAGTTGGGCACTTTGCTTAAAGTTGCATCGCAGGTCCCTTATTCTTTGGTCTGAACTAGCTGTGTCTACATGCAGCTGGGAACTAGGTGTGAATACTCCTACACTGAAGGGGAAGAAATTGGCCCTTGACATTCTAAATAAGCCTGACATCCAGGCATGGTGGTATTCCCTTGTAATCCTACTACTCAGGAGGTTGAGATAGGAGGATTGCAGGTTTGAGGACAGCCTCAGCAAGTAGTGAGATGCTCACGAATCTATCAAGACCCTGTTTCAAAAATAAAAATAAAATAGGGCTGGGGGTGTTGCTCAGAGGTAGAATGCCCCTGGGCTCAATCCCCAGTACCACACATGCAAAAATAAAGTTATTGCTTAATAAATGTGAAAATATAAAAAGAGATTTATTTTATTTTATTTTTGTACTTGGGGAGTCAACCCAGGGGCAATCTATCCACAAACTACATCCTCAGCTTTATTTTTTTGAAATAGGGTTGTACCAAGTTACTGAGAGTCTTGCTAAGTTATTGAGGTTGGCCTTGAACCTGAGATCCTCCTGTCTCAGCCTCTCAAGTACTAGAATTACAGTCATGAGTGCACTACCATGCCTGGCTAAAAGGAGATTCATTTTGAAGACACACTTTCTAATGATGCAGACTCAGTGGTATGCTGATACTTAACAAATGGCTAAGGGAGAGACAGTGCTGGTTTGCAGGGCTTGCTGATTTCCTTGGTGTAAATACCCCACCATGATGGACTGCAAAGTCACTGAGCATGGAGTAGGGGAGAGGTGTACAAATGGGCGCTCACGGCAGGTCAGAGCCAGCTCCAGCACACTGCTGCAGTGACAATAGGTGTAAAGTGCCTCACGGTTCCTGAGTTCTGCTCTGTTTCCCCATGTGGTATCATGTGTGTACCTGACCTTTGTGGCTGCAAAAGATGGCTGTGACCTGAACTTTGCCTCACTATGGTGCCACCCCATCCTCTCGCCAGTTTTTTGAGAAAGATATTCTTATCCCTCTTTCATAGTTGGGCAAACAAAGGCTCATCTATTTGCTCTAGTTCTGAGGGTTGAACCCAAGAGTATTCTACTTCTGGGCTATACCCTCAGCTCTATTTTATTATTTTTTATTTTGAAACAGGGTCTTGCTAAGTTGCTGAGGCTGGCCGCGAACCTGCAATTCTCCTATCTCAACCTCGAAAGTACTGGGATTACTGCAACATGCTCATCTTTGACGAGGTGTAGGACTTGGCCGAGATCATGGAGGCAGGAAGTTGTTCAGATGTTTTAAATCAACTGAGGTCTCTCTGATTCTTAAATCAGAGCCCAACACCACAAGCCAGCACTTGCCAAAGTTTCACGATCTAAGAAGTCTCTAATCAATGCTGTGTTAAAGCACTTTGTTTTCTGAAGGGCTTCTTAGAGTCTTTATAGTCCTAACCAATACCATGACTCCAAGAGAAAGACTAGAAAATACCACATTTCCCAACATGGTTGACCCTGAAATCCCTTTTCACTGAGTTTTCTGTCCTAAGGGACACATTTGGGACACTGGTGAACTACTCGGCAATCTTCCAGGAATTAAAGACTCCTAGAAGTAGAAGGGGCCCTGCGAGTCCCCACGTCCTACCAACCACCTGACATCTGGTGGACGCACATCCAGGGACAGGGAGCTCTCGCCCTCCCTCCATCACAGGTCTCTGTTTCTTCAAATCCAGCATTTGGATCCTCTCTCAGATGCAAAGCACCAGAGGGACAGGGTGCCATCCTTCTGAAGCACCAGACATAGGCAGGCTCTTCCCCTCTTCTGAGTCTCACAGTGGAAGTCTGCACAGCACATCTCCAGTCCCACATTTGGGATGAAGAGAGTGGGTTCCGCAAGCTTATTCTGCTGCTTCCCATTCATTCTCTCA
>PVLC010036003.1:0-16022 GCA_004027655.1 Graphiurus murinus
ACATGCACATATATATGAGAGAGATATACATAGATATGTGGATATATACATATATACAGATAATACAAAGAGATATGAGATATGAATATATAGAAATCTATGTATAAGGATATATACATATGTATGAAAGTGCCCCCTCTTAATTCATATGAAATGGCTCTGTTCTGGAGCTGCACCAGGGTCCAGCAATTCCCTCGGTCCTATGCGCATTCTTCTACAATCTTCCAAAAACTCTGCTCACCCTCTAATTCTCTGGTGAGTCAGTGACTTACAAAGCATTCCTTGCCCCCTGAACTAGATCAAGTGCCACTACTAATGGCCTCCTGGTGCCTTGTAAACTTCTTCTACTGCATAGGTTACAGTCTGAGCTCCAAAACCAGCCAACTGGCTTCTGCTGTATCTCCATGGCCTTATGCAGTGGATGCCTGTAATATGTGCTTTATCAATGTCTATTCAATGAAAATTGATATGATAAATCAACTAATAAATAAAATTATAACATAAACAAACCCACGTGTACATCAGATATGTCTACATAATGAATAAATAGTTCCTTTATGACATGCACTATTTTTCAAATATGTGGAGATGTTTCTGACATCCATAAAAAATTTATTTTAAAGAGTTATTGAGTAACTGTCTGAAATTATGTATTTTCTCAGTGAATGCTAAAAATACTACTGTCATCTGGAAATTCTAATAATGTTTTGATTGTCTTTTTAAAAAAACTTTGTACTTGAATTTGGAAAAGTCTAAGTTAGAATAAGACTAAATTAAATTCACATAAAGAAAGTTATGATATAGGCTGTTAATATATTGATTTGACTAAGTACTCATAGGAAGTTTGCAGAAAATTAATTCAGTCATGGCTTGATTGACACAATGTGAATGGAGAAGCAAATTCTTGTTAATATCTATCATTGACTATAGATTTCATTTCCTTTTCTTGGGAATCTCTCAAATGCAACACAATTAAGTATTGCCTCCCAGTGTAGATGGCAATGTCCCTCTCACCTCCAACATAGACATACAAATAAAGCAGCAAACTTGTGAGTGATCTCATATATGCTATAATCAAACACAAATTCCTAAAACTTTTACTCTTTTACTTTGTTAAGTGAGATGATCCAGCCAGATGATATTTAAGTTTTTCTTTTTAAATTTCAATTTTATAACTTCCTAAGAAACCTGAGAGTTTAATTTTACTGTTAACACAAATGAGTATATTAATTAAGTCAACTATTATATGGCCAATCTACAATTATTGTAAAGCTTGTGACTATAACCATATAGGCTATTAATGCTCACATATTCTTGCCTTTGTAAGAGTAGAACCCAGTCACTGTTTCTGAGGGTTGGGGATATGTTTGATTGAGCAAAGCTACTAGTAACAAATTCCAAAAGAGCAATGATCTATTGGAATAAAGCAATCATGAGAACAAATTTGGAATCATGAAGCCCAAGAGTGAAACCTACTTCTCTATCACTTATGACAAATAACTATTCAGCCAGAAGGAATGACATGAGGGATCAGTTACTAGCAACCAGAGAGAGTGTCTGTCTAGAGAGGGTCCTTGTCATGTAGTTATTGGACAGATAAGTTTAGCTGTCTAGGACTATTTCCTTCACTATAAGATGGAAATCACAATACTTCCTTCACACGATATTACACACTGCCCAGAATTTGGAAAAATTTTTAAAAATAAATATATTTTACCTTTTTACATACCCATCAGATATATTTTTTATTTCATCAACAGGTAGAATAGGACATCTTTTCCCATCAATTCCTTCAGTTCTGAGCTATAGAACATGTTTGCTACTCTGTGGCTTTGGAATGAATGATGGTCATTTTTTTTAATTTATTTTTTATTGTAGTAATTCGTGCAATATAGCATACATCTTTGTTAAGTACAAGTTGTTAACAACATATTTGCACACAATTCTCATTTGACCCCTTCCCCAATTCCCACCCCACTCCCTCACCCTCTCTCCCCCTCAGGTTCAGTTCAGTGAGTGACCTTGATATGATTGTGTTTACACAATGATGGTCATTTTTAAGTTCTTCATCAATTATAAATAGTTGCTTAGTTCTTGGTTCACAGATTATTAATTTTAGGACCTCCTCTGAACACTTGCATGAAAAGTATACTTGTGCTCCATTGCACTAATCCCGTGGATGTACACCTGGTGGACTACGAAAGGAAAAGCCCTTTTCTGGTTGTTTCCCCTGGTGGTCTAACATCCTGTAATTATGAAAGGGCAAAAAAAAAAAAATCATTTGGAAGTTTTTACATAGAAGCCAAATATTTTAATGAATGGCCTTTTTCTTTTCTTTTTTTTTTTTTTTTTTTTTTTTTTTTTTTTTTTTTTTTTTGCAGTACTGGGGATTGAACTCAGGGACATTCTACCTCTGAGCTACACTCTCAGCCCTATTTTTTATTCTTTATTTTGAAACCGAGTCTCACTAAGTTGAGGAATGCCTCACTAGGTAGCTGAGGCTGGCCGCGAACCCGGATCCTCCAGTCTCAGCCTCCCGAATGCTGGGATTACAAGCGTGCGCCACCACGCCCGGCTCATGAATGGCCTTTTCCAGAATGGCCTTTTCCAGGAGATAAGTACGTGTTTAAAATTCGTTAATTATAGGATATATTTAATGGCATATACAGAGGGATGATGCAGGTTGCAAGTGCGCTTTGTTTCAACTGAGTATGGACTTTATAGCAAGTTGATTCAGTTTGGGTTTTAATAATGTACTCCATGTAAATAGAGATGAAAATATACGAAATTAATTTAAATTCTGAATATTTATATTTTCATATCTTAAAGTGGATTATTTACTAATGTTACTCTTTACCTTTCTTATCTATTTCTTTCTCTCTCTCCCCCCTCTCTCTTTCACACATACACACACACACACACACACACAGAACACACAAACACATACATTTTAATCTCAAAGTTTTTTCATAATAGCCCAGAAATATATATGTACAGGAGTTTGAAACCTAAAATTCTCTAAGAGACAATTGTACATCGTAGAGATGTTTATGCAATTGCTCTATTGAGGTCCGAAAATTTGAAGCCACCACTAGAATCAGGTAAGTGAAATTCTTTTTGCAGAAGGTTCTGGCCAGACTATGATCATGGGAGAATCAATCTGAATTCTAACCTCAAGGATAGAGATGGAAAATAATAGAGCAATTTTTTTGCTGGAGGTGAAAGCTTTTGATCCCACCATGTGTAAAATGCTTTTGCCTCTGTTCTTTGCAGAGTCTGATTTATCTGGCTACATAAGGCCTGACTCTCAAAAGTAGATAAGGAAGCCAGGTTTATCAAATACCTGATGCTTCCCTTTCCTTCACTATCTGCAGTCCAATGGGCTTCTAATAGGAGAAAATACTTAGGTGAGTTAAGAATAGATCCCAGGTGTATTTTAAGCCCAGGGCTTCTCGTTTGTTCTTTTTCTGATACCTGTACATTTGTACTACTGCATTCTGTTGAAGTTTCTTAAGACTAATATTCATTAAATCAGTTTCTAGTTATTTCTCCACTACAGAGAATGTATTGCTAAAGGCATTTAAGTAGTAAAGAAGAAAGTGAAGAATACTAGAGAATTTAAAGATGAGGAAGTTAACAAGTTTGACTCGTCATACCTTAATAAGAATGTGATTGGTTTACCAGAACTTGTAGTGTATTATTGCTATCTGAGGAAAGGGAATTTGGAGCAGAACCTGTTGAGATGGTGTAACACTACTAGATAAAAGGAATATTTCATAAGGAAAGAAAATATTTCTCCCAATTGTCTAAATTTAATAGTCTTGTGAGTTATCACCAAATCTGTCACATTTACTATTAGACAGAATTTTAATAAAAAGTTTAAAATTTCAAATATGAGATATTTGTAAACATGCTAGAGAAAAAGTGAAAGCTTCATTTTAGTATTGATTTCACTGAGTGATAGCCTATTAGAAAGATTGTCTCATTTTCAACATTAATGAAAGCATACCATGTTTTACAAGGCTCCTATTCCATTGTTGTCTGTTCTAAATGCAGTATTTTGTCTCATATGATGTGTTAGTTGGCTGCATTGTCGATTGATAGGTGCATAATGTACCATATAATTATGCATATGACATATTCAATTACAGTGAGTTATTTCTCATACCCTGTCTGCAATTTATGTTACCTAATTGCTCCATTTAAAAACATAGCTATATTTCCATAAATGTGTGGTTCTCATCATACAATTTTAAAATTAGATGCTGTGCACAATACTAGTCGAAATATATATATATATATTTATATATTAAAAGAAAAATGTATGCATATTAAAATAGATATATAAAATCTATAGATCTGAAACTCCATAATGGCTGGCCAACTTAAATCGAATGAGAAACTAATTATACTTTAAACAAGTATAATATCTACATACTCATATCTGCATACTCAGTGTGAATATATATAGAACTAAACCTCTCCACCAAGGTCACTGACCAGAGTCGGCTACTTGGATACCCTATCAAAACAGATTCATAGCTGAATGTAGTGGCACATGCCTAGAATCCTAGTAGTTGGGAGGCTGAGACAGGAGGATCACAGGTTTGAGGTAAGCCTCAGCAACTTAGAGACCCTCAGCACTTAGCAAGACCCCGTTTCAAAGTAAAAAAACAAAAAGCAGTGAGAGTGTAACTTGGAAGTAGAATACCTCTGGGTTCGATTCCCAGTACCAAAATATTTTTATAGATTCAAAGAAGAGACAGAATATAACACGCCAATTTTCTACCCAAATATTGTGAATACAATGGTGATTCTATCATTAAACACACAGAGATAGTGTTTGTAAAGAATTATAGTTTCTAATGCTTTTTTTCACACTTGGTTGTCCATAGAACTAACATCATTTAAACACAGGCTTGTGTTTATTGACAAATTTTAGTGATAGATCATAAAGTATGTATTCCCATTTATATGCTTCATGGCAATGGACTATGCTTGAAACTTCTAAACTTTATCCTCTGAAAAAAATCAAGTAACACTCTTCTAGAAGTTAGGTATGGGTATAGTAGAAGAATAGACTCAACTAGTAGTCATTTATTCTCTCAGGAAAGCTGTCCATTTAGAAAATAAAATAAAAACTACTCTCATGATAGCATACCACTCTAACAAAAATTGGGGCTGTAAGGTGTCATTTCAGTCCCTCTTTTGTTGCTTTCTACTCTTATCTAGTCTGGTCTTCTATCTAGTTTAGACTTCCTCAGTTTTTCCACATTGCCCTAAACCTCTGTCCCAGATCCCCTCCTACCTGGCCTCCTGCCATGGATGTGATTACATTGGGACCATCATTGCTTCATTTATCTTTATTCAGAAGCATCTGATATCTGATCATTGTTCATTTACTCATTCAACATATAGGTATTTCATGACTATTATGTATTATTTTTCTCATCATTAAGAACACAAAGTAAACATGAACAACAACAACAAAAAAAAAACAGGACATAGCCAGGTGTGGTGGCTTATGCGTATAATTCCAGCACTTGGAAAGCTAAGACAGGAGGATCACAGATTGAAGGGTAGCCTCAGCAAGTAGTGAGAATCTCATCGATCCAGCCAATCCAGCGAGATGCTGCTTCAAAATAAAAATAAAATAGGGCTGGGGTATAGCTCAGAGGTAGAATGCCCTGGGTTCAATCCCTAGTAACACACACACACACACACACACACACACACACACACACACACACACCCCACAACATAACAATTGTTAGCAAGAATTCAGAAAATAGAGAAACTTTATACACTATTGGTAAGAATAAAAGTGACTTTATTGTTTACCTGAAATTTTCTAAGATTAGATCCTGTGTGTCCTCACCATTCAATACATAAAAACTGTGGGGTGATGAATGTGTTGCTTAATTTGATTACAGTGATCATTATACAATGTATATGTATAGAAAATCATATACAATATATGTGCCTATGAAATTGTATATAATTATATTAAAATGTTGTATACCTTGCATATTAAAAACTTTCATTTTCATACATCTCCATAAATCTGGGGAAGGAGATGGAAACTTACAACTTACTCTTAGGGCACTTAAAACTACCACCTCTAACTAGATATCATATCGCTGGAACTGAGAGAGGGAGAAAAGGAAAATAAAAATTGGAGAATTAATGAGTGGATCCAGAACCCTAGGCCCTAGTCTATGATGCTGGGAAGAAATTGGAGAGTAGTGTAATGCATTAAACAATTGTCCCTGCACTGGCTAGTTCTGACCTTTTTATCCACCAATGTTCCAGGGCAGATCTCTAGTGCCCACTGATAACGGCCTTTATTGTCATTCTTATCCACACCCTAGACTTCAAAGCTTAGCTAGCCATGATGCTAGATATCAAATGGCAGGCATCGTCTATTTTCAATTTTGTCTTTAAACCAAGCTTGAGAAGCACCTGAGTCTTCAACATGTTTTGTAACTTTACAAGTGCCTCTGTTCAGTTCTCTAGCACAATGGGA
This sequence comes from Graphiurus murinus, assembly GCA_004027655.1. Lineage (NCBI taxonomy): Eukaryota > Metazoa > Chordata > Mammalia > Rodentia > Gliridae > Graphiurus > Graphiurus murinus. The sequence continues at coordinate 6,527 of PVLC010036003.1, forward strand.
CACATTTAACTAATTACTTTTTTTATTAGACTTAGTTTAGTTCAAGATCCTGGAGTTCTACCAGAAACAAAATCGTCTACTGAGTGTCTGAAATGTGACAGTTTTTGTGGTAGGTCACATACTATGCCTAGCAATTATTTGTACAATTATATTGTAGTTTTATATGTAACAGGATATACATCCTGTACCTAATCTGTAGACCTCCTTTGTTTTGGAATGCTTTGTACTCATTTAACTTGTCATTAAAAGCACACTGGTATCCTGAGGAAAGGATAGCTTGAGAGCTATAATTTCTTCCCTCACACTAACATTAGAAGCTGAGGCATCCACAAAAAAAAAAAAAAAAAAATTGAAAATCTGTTGTGTATTCCCATCTCTCCTGCAGGCAAAATAACTACAAGTACCTTTAAAATGTCATGAACATTTTAAAGTGGACAACTGTGGGCTGCAGCTACTTGTTCAAAATTCAGCATCACTCAAGCCTGTTCTTCAGAACCTGGGGAAGGTTCTAGCTGCCTCCTGCGGCTCCAGGCACAGGGCTTTCAGCACCCCAATCCCCAGCATCACCTGCACACACTCCATGAAAACTGGGCAAGGTCATTTCCCAACCACAACCTTGGGACTGTAACTGCTGTGCTAAAAACCCTGGCTTTACCAGCATCTGTCCTGCAGTTCTGGGGAGGTCACATCTTTGTCCTGCAACTCTAGGGATACTACCATCACTGCTCAAAACCCGAGAGTACCTGCTCTCATACCATGGGAGCTAGGAAAGTTCCTCCTTCCAAACCCATGACCTTGGAATTGCAGCTTCAGATGCAAAAAGCCATGGCTGCACCCAAGCTTGTCCTTTGGGATTATGTTTGCAGATCAAGTCAAATCCAGGTGTTGGAAAGGCTGCATCCTGCTCCACAGATTACAGGGGGGAAAAGGTATTCCTTTCCTCTTCTAGTTCTTGGATGTTGTAGGCATTCTTTAGCTGTGGCCACAGCTCTCTCCGCTCCAATTTCACATTACCTTCTCCTCTGTGTATGTCTGTCATCTCCCTTTGTCTCTACTTTATAAGGACAGGCATTTAGGGACCAGATAAGCAGTCTTCTCCTCATTGCAAAATCTTCAACTTAATGACCTCTGCAAAGACTCTTTTCCCAAATGAGGCAACAGTTAAAGTTCCAGGGTCTGTGACTTTATCTTTGAGGAAACAGGAAACATTATTCAACCTGCCACAGACTTGGCAGTTCTCACATGAGCCCTTGGATTATCTGTAACTCAGTGTTCTCAAATATAAAACACAGACAATGTCATATCATTCTTTACTCACTGTTTTAGTGAGCTTTTCCGTTGCTGTGACAAAAATACCTGACAAGAACAACTTAAAGGAGGAAAGGTTTATTTGGCTCGTCGTTGCAGAAGTTCAGTCCATGACCCGCTAGCTTGAAGACAGAAACATCTTAGTGGTAGGGTGTGATGAAGGAAAGCTGCCTAGCTCACGGCAGTGGGAAAGTAGAGAGGGAGAAAGACAGCAAGGGGCCAGGGAAAGATATGGTCCCCCAGGTCACGACCCTAGTGACCCACCTCTTCCAGCCATGCACCACCTCTGAACCTTGCTGTACTGGGGACATAATGCCAGCAAATGAGTTGTGAGGAGCATTCCAGATACAAACTGTAACACTCATCAACAAGTTAGGTCCTAAGTTCACGTGTTTGAAAGTCCAAAACAACAGAGAAAAGTTTAATTTTGTAGGTCCTATGGCATCTCTATAAGAATGTGTTTGTTCTTTCGAAGTTTTAAATCCAGGCATATTATTTTCCTCCTTGTTGCCATATATGTATCTGTCTATTAACTCATTCAACAAATATGTACTTGCCCACTCTTTTCCTGTAACTCCGAGATTCTAAAACAAAGTCCCTGCCCTCGTGGAACTTATATTCTAAAGAAGAAGACAGTTTCTAGACAAATGTTCCATCAGGCAGTTGAGTAAGATAGGAAGAAAAGCTAATAAACATGTGTAGATATTATTTAACTGGTTGCTGTAGCATCAGAGGCTCAATTCTGCCAGGACCTTTAGGAATGTGTTTCAGAATTATTAAAAGGACAAGACCTTGACAGTTTATCCACAGGCTCCTATCTGCCACCAGTTAAGAGCTGTCTCTGGGATATTCACTTCCCTGAGGAATGGAATGAGGTGAGTGTCTGGTCTTTGAGAAGAGTTTGTGCCTGCACAGAATTATCCACCAAGGCAGGCTGAGGGTACACAGCAGGTGCACCAAAGGCATCTGCTACACTAACCTCCCAGGAATTTACCACGTTCTCCCTGCTCTGGCACTTATTACACATAATGTGGTTAGCAATGCTTGTGAAATATTCTAAACTACACAAATACCTATCCAGTTGACAATGAGCAAACCACAGAGGCCTGGACTGGCTGTAGACAGTGCATAGCCGCCATCGCCACCTGTTGGTGGAAAACAGAATTGATATGCTTTTACTCTGGATCAGGAAACATTGAAAACATGAACATTTGTAAGCAAAGGAATGTCTGCAATTCTCATCTCACAAGGTTTCCACAAGGAGTAAATGAGGTAATTCATGGAAAAATCACTTTTTCTCTTATAGAACATTGCAAAAATGTTTGTTTTTACAAATTTACAGGGGGGATTAAGGGATCCTGTTACAGATTGAATCTTAGTGCATTATAGCTAGATACACAGCAAGTAACCTAAAGTTTACAGAATGCTATTCTTATCCTTTGCCACCTGCCTGAAACATCCTTTCTGTGATTTTCACTGAGGATTCAAGTCTATCTCAGATATTACCCAAAGAAATGATGTTTTTCCTTCCATGTATTCCCTTTGCAGAAAAGGGACTCACTAGCATAGCACTCACCATGTTACAAGATAATTTATTATAAACTGGTCTCAGGCCTCGCTCAGTACTGAACCTCTTGTTTTGTTTTGTTTTGTTTCTTGTGGTACTAGGGATTGAACCCAGGGGAATTCTATCTCCAAGTTATACCCCCAGTCCTTTTTATTTTTTATTTTTATTTTTTGTTGTTGTTGTTTTGTTTTGTTTTTTAAAGAGGGTCTCACTAGTTTCCTTACAGTCTTGCTAAGTTGCTGAGACTGGCCTCAAGCCTGTGATTCTCTTTTCTCAGCCTCCCAAGTACTGGGATTACAGACATGTGCCATTGTTGAACTTTTTAAAAGCAAGAACGAGATCTATAGCATGCCTGTATGCCTGGCACGTTGCATTATAGTTGGCATATAGTAGGCATTCGGTAAATGTTTGTTGAAATTGTTGAATTAATTTGCCATCAAACAACAACAGTCTCCTTCCTACTTAGCTATGTCTCACAGCAAGCAGCCAGGCCCAGCAGGGTGGAAGAGATGAAGGGAATTCATCTAAAATCAATTTATTTGGGGGAGAAAATGTACTGTATTCAATGAAATGATTCAGTTTCATCTTTTTGTACATAGCTTCAGAGCTGTACATGACCATAATTTTATGTCAAATATCAAACCCTTAAGTCATGTGGAGATATATTACTTTTTTGTACATTGTATAACACTATAAAAACAATAGTAACAATCCCCCAGGAACTAAATTCTGAAGTTATAGAAAGTAAAAATATTAACAGTTCACTTGGTAATGGCTAGATCTTGTGCAATTTGAAAAAAAATTCTAAAAACCTAGATAATGCATATGCTCACAAATTATCAATTTTAATACATCACTTCTAAAGGAGGGGAAAATGTACAAATCATTTTGAAATCAGTAGATCCCATGCCAGTTAAACAGAGTGCTGATCAGAAGATAACTTGAGATTACTGTGGGAGGACTTCAATGGAGCCCTTTCCTGCCTTTTCTGAAACTAATGTAAACTATATAGGCTATGTTAAGCCATGGATGAGAAAAGCATAAATTTGGCTGCATGATAACTTCTCTAACTAGAGAAAACCCTTATGGAAATGAAGCATCCTAGTTGTCTGGAATGATGCTTAAGTGTGTTTTATTTGATGAAGCTACACTACAGATCATGCTTCTTTACCAAAAGATGAAAATAACTGTCAAATAGAATTATAAAATTTAAAAAAAAAAGAATCTCCTTTGAGTCTCAGTGAAGATCTGCTCTGCACCAATAGCTAGGATTTGGCCAGGTCATTTACAATAACATTTTAATACAGGCAAAGTCAATACTTATAGAGGGTTATCACACTAAGTCAAAGCTACAAAGCTATGAAGTTTTTTCTGCTGCTCAAAGTCTTAAGTCCTCTGCTGAGGAGAGGGCAATGGCAAAGCCCCTCTGCATGCTGCTCACTGTATTCCAAACCATCTTACAAAAGGAGCTGGCCTAGTCACTCCCTCAGCCCCCTTCAGTTCACCACTCCCTGCTCTGCACAGGCTAGTCTTGAACTGGCCTCTCAGCTAATGTGTTACTGCTCCACAGGTATGGTGGTGCTCCTGGTGACCATCACTAGAGCCATTCTAACATGGAGAGTGCCAGCTCCAAGGCAAGCCAGTAAGAAAGATGCCATCTGACGTCCTTTTAGCACCTCCTAAGCAGTTTGCCCTCCCTCCTGCCTTCTTCCAAGGGAAGCCTTCTTGGTCATCCAGCAGAAAGATGAAAGTTCTCAGCTCACAGAGATTTCCTGAGAATACTCTGGCAGACCCCAGGAACAGGGATCCCCAATGCTTAGCCCCTGAGAGTCTCTCTTACTTTAATTCCATGGGTCCTTATATGCTATTCAGGTAAAAACAGCGAAATAGATCCTGCAAACTTGGATATCAGACTACAGTCCAGAATTAGCCAGTAAAATTCATAACAATCATTTTTGTTTGTTTGTTTGATTGATTTAGTTCAGAAATTAGTATCAGGAATGATTTGGGAACAAAGAATATATCCTTCCTTATTTTACTAGAATAGTAAGAAATTTACTTCCTTGTAAATGCTGTGATTTAGTAAAAAAAAAAAAAAAAATCCTTTTCCTCCCCCTCAAAATAATTAGTTAGAATACTCTCTTTTTCTCCCTGAAATCCCTTCAAAAGCTATAGCGTGGTCATAGTCCTGGTTCTATTCTCTAAAGCCATATATTCATCATGTCTTCTTTCTCCAACTACCTCCTCTTTCTTTTCATCATATTTTAAAACTTCCAGAAATGGTTAGACAGGAAACAGAGCTCTGGGTCTAGGAGGAATAGCCACGTCCTGTATAGAACATTTGTTCAGGCCCAGGACACTAGCATCTATGGCTTTTCCATAGACCACATTAGCCCTCTTTGCCTTTGGTTACTATAATTCCAAAGAGAATTTCCATAAATATGCAGTTGAAAAGTCTAGAAATATCTTAAACTCAAACACAGAGAAAGAATAGACCTATCTGGAAAAAAAAAAAAAACTCTAATTGTACTTTACAAAACTAAAATTAATCAATTACATTCTGCCTTCCCAGGAGAAAGGCCATAAAGAGAAGAAAGAGTCAGCATAAACCTGGAAGAAAAAAGGAAACCAGAAGAAGCCCTAACCTTTATGTGGTCCTGTTTCCTCAGCACTTTCCAGTGCAGATTACTCTATGACCAAAGGAGCACAGGCAGCTAGCTGGGTAGTAGAGACCGACTCAGCAAGCCTCGCTTTAGTATAGCCTGGAATAAAAGTTCTTTTTCCCTGAATCCATGATTCCAAATGTTTTCTTAATAAAGTTGAAAGCTAAGCTGGGCATGGTGGCACATGCTTGTAATCCCAGCATTTGGGAGGCTGAGACTGGAGGATCTGGGTTCCTGGCCAGCCTCAGCTACCTAGTGAGGCACTCCGCAACTTACTGAGACCCTGTTTCAAAATAAAGAATAAATAATGGGCTGGGGGTGTAGCTTGGAGGTAGAATGCCTCTGAGTTCAATCCCCAGTACTGTAAAACCCTCAATACCAGGAGAACTGATGCTCTGGTAAAGCACAAGCCTCCTATTACCCTTGGGCACCTTACTGCTAACAAGTTAGCAGTAAGTTTCATACAACTTCTCACTCAAGTTTGATTAGTTGACATCTATAACTGCGAAACTCTGATTGTGTCCATCTAGTTCAAAGCTGAGGGTCTGAAACTTCTCCAACAAATAAGAGTTAACATTTAGCTCATTCTTACCACATGCTAGCCATTTTCTAGGTGATTTATATACATTAATATACTTTACTCTCATAATAACACCATATAGTAGTGTAGGACTTAAGAAACAGAAAGAGACAAGGTTGAAGAAATGAAGGAGTTTGTCAATCTTATTGAGATTTTCTGATGAGAGAAAAAAATCTCTTGGATTTTTCAATATGGTCATCAAGTCATCCATTTAGATTTAACTCCTCTAATGCTGCTTGTTCTAATCCCATGGTTACCAATCACTTTCTGATTATACACTGATTTCCCGCATAAGTCTGCTTGTAGAGGGGCAATCAAGAGCCAAAACTTCAAGTATTTCTAGCCCCTCTGCTATGATGTCTTACGATAAAGCAGTTTCTGATTCTGTGTTTGCTTTCTGTACACACCTGTTGGAGTGTATTCATCTGCTGGGTGTCTATACCAATATACCATAGCCTGGGTGCCTTACACAACTGATGCTGATTTCTGGCAGTTCTGGAAGTTGGAAGTCCAAGATCAAGGTGCCGCAGATTGGATTCCTGGGGAAGGCCCCTTTCTTGGCTTCTAGATAGCTACTTCTCACTGTGTTCTCACGAGACAAAAAGAGAAATCTCCCTCTCCTCCGCTTCATATAAAGCCACTAATCTCATGAAGGTCACACCTTCATAACCCCTCATCTAACCCTAATCACCTCTACAGGCCCCTTCTCCTCATTTCATCACATTGAGGTTTAGAGCTTCAGCTTCCGAATGGGGTGAATGTGTAAGGGTCACAATTATGTCCAAACCAGGGGAAAAATGTGAAAATTCACATGGTGACCCGAAGAGTCATTCAGCACATAGTATTAAACATGTCCAATCTAATCAGCACTACACATAAAATGCAAGTCCATCTCAGAACCTGATCATTGTTGTCATGCAAGAAGCACATCTCTGGGCTTTCACATTTTTAGGGAAATCCAGCAATAAGCACCTGAATGAAGTGAACACCTAGGGAGAGTCTACCTGTCCTAATCAGCTTCCCACAGGTGAGAGATATAGCTAACTGGACGAAACTCATCCACCAAACTCCATGTATACCTTCAATCCCTTTGTATATGAAGGACTAAACACATTTTCTTATCTGGGAATGCAAACAGAACACACAGAGTTCAGAGAGCAGGAGGTTCTATTCACTAAGGAATTGATGAGGCCCTTCAGTCACAGTCACCCGGGGTCTGTATTCACTGTCCTTGTCTATATCATTTTTGCGTGCCTTGCAAAAGCCCTATTCTGAGATTTCCAGCAAATTATGCAGAGTGTTTCACCGCGCACCAAGAATCATCCATTGATTTATAAGTTGCCTTCCTCCAGTATTTTCTGCAAAACACTGGCCTCCTCCTCTCTACTTGCTCGGGAAAAGGCTGAGTTTGTTCGTGACTTTCTTTTCTCCAAATAACCTCAGTAGGTTGGGTCTTTGTTCTCTCTGCCATGATCAGCCTCAGTCTTCTTCATATTTTGACAGTATCAAAGACTTTTTACTGCTTTTTCCAGAAATGTAACTTCCTGTTTAACATCAAAGCTGAAAATGCTTTCTTGCTCACAGTGCAGGCTGTCCGCAAGTGGCACTATTAACCGATCCTCTGTCTACAACCACCAGCCCAGCCTACATTCTGTCCAAAGGAGCAATAGGGAGGGCTCCTTTATTCATATATATTTTGTTGATAAGTTCTTATACATAAGTTATTTTCTATCTCAAAGAAAAATTAATTGTTAGACTGATTACTAATTTCCTTCTCTTTCTCTCTCTCTCTCTCTCTCTCTTTTTTTTTTTTTTTTTTTTAGTACTGGGGATTAAAATTAGGAGTGTTCTACATCCACAGCCTTTTTTATTTTGAAACAGATTCTCACTAAGTTGCCAAAGGTCTTGCTAAGTAACTGAGGCTGGCCTCAAACCTGCAATCCTCCTGTCTCAGCCCCAAGTACTGGGATTATAGGCATGCACCACTGTACCCAGCTCTAATTATTAATTTAATTCCTAGTTTTGTAGGATACTTATCACAACACATTGTTTATGGACTTAGTTGAGCAACTTGGTTTTTATTATGTGGGGTGGTAATACATGCTAATTGACTACTTCTTAATTGTTTTAGACAGAGCTTTTTACTTCACATTGTATTCTTAAGTGGCTAACACTCCTCAGTCTTTTCCCACTTTAGGGTGGAGTGTTTTGCTACTTCCTCAGGATTCAGCTACAGTGCAGTGCTGACCTGCCCATCTTTCATGTCTCCCATTCTGAAACAACTGTTTCTAAAACTCACTGATTGCACCAATATTACATTTCTCAAATATTTATCTGCAATATGATTCTATGTCAAGTTTATCTCATCACTGCCAAGATTTGGTCATTTTGCAACTGATTTAGACCTAAAGAGTGCCATTCATTTTAGAGAAGCATGGAGCTGTGACAGTTTCTTGTAACAAAAATAACACTGCTTACTGGTAAGAAAATAACAGATTATGAAATGCCATTTCCTTTTCTTGACTCTAATAATGCTTTCTTTTCTTCTTCTTCTTCTTTTTTTTGGCAGTACTGGGGATTGAACTCAGGGGCATTCTACCTCTGAGCTATACCCCCAGCCCTATTTTATATTCTTTATTTTTAAACAGAGTCTCACTAAGTTGCGGAGGGCCTCACTAAGTAGCTGAGGCTGGCCATGAACCTGCAATCCTCCTGTCTCAGTCTCCCAAGTACTGGGATTACAAGTGTGCACCACAATGCCCGGCTCTAATAATGCTTTCTTAAACTAAAACTCAACTATAAGATTTAACTCTTTGTTTTCTTGATTAAATTTATTCTTCCTTCTTGGTGTCAACAACTGATGGACAAAGTATTCTCCCAGGTGTACAGTCTAGTTGTCAGAATGTCTGTTCCCATAATCACTTAGCACTACTCTTAGTCTAATGATTGACCTGGTTAACAGGACACAATGTCACCTAGAACTTGGCTTCCAAATACCTTTCCCACTAAAAGTAATCAGGAATCTTTGGAAAAAAGTATTGAATCCCAGGCCTAGGACAAGGAAGGTAAAAAGTAAAGTGCTTTAAAAAAATTATAAAGGAATATCCAGAAGATATGGCAGCCAACTATAAGGGATTCTCATTGATAAATTTTAGAAATCTTATGATCAAAATAGACAAAGAGGTGATATAATCTATTGGGTTAAACAAGAATTACTTGGTTTTTATTAATAACAAATAGGCAAATAAATGGAAAAGTAGCTCTTATAGCCATCATAGTAAAAATTCATTAAGAATCATCAATGTGTAGCAAACATTTTAAAATAAACAGGTTATTTATGTAGACTCAAAGTATCTTCCAGAAAATTACTTATTAATT
>PVLC010036004.1:0-16011 GCA_004027655.1 Graphiurus murinus
CACATGATGTACCTACACAATCATATCAAGGTCACTCACTGAAGTGAACCTTAGGGGGAGGGAGGGGGAGGGAATGGGGAGGGAATCAGGGAAGGGGTCAAATGAGAATTGTGTGCAAATATGTTGTTAACAATTTGTACTTAACAAAGATGTATGCTATATTGCACGAGTTACTACAATAAAAAATTAAAAAAAAAAACAACAAAAAAACCAAAGTGCACTGCTATTCTTTTCCTAAGTAGATTGTTAACTTTTGTGGGCAGGAGCATGTCCCATGCTTTGTGTTTGTGTATGCATTGCTTGGCATATAGAGAGAGGGCCTTTAATATATACTTGTAGAATGCTTGACCTATGGCAGTCTTCAAACCTGCATTGTAACAAAGATTCTCTTTAGACTGCAAAAAGTCCTGTTAACTTCAATTATATTTCCCCAGGCTACTTGCATTTTGCCATTGCCTATTTAAGACAAACTGTCTAGGAAGTGATGCTACAGGAGAATTAAAATAGCTCTAAATCTCTTGGCAAACAGATCCTAAGAAAACCTGGTCAATGTAAAATAAAACTACAGCGAACAGGGTGAGGGGGATATATTGGATTTCTATTGTTTAGTCCTTTTTGAAATAGTTTATGATGGTTCTATATAGGTTAATGATAATCTTCATGGCCTCCACATTAATGTATTTCAAATGTACTCATGAAATCAGTTCAAATTTTATTGCCTTCCTCATCTACAGATTCCCCCTAGTGTAGCTCAATGTACAAGTTTCTCTCTTCACTCAATTACACTAGGTAGTTTTGATTCTTCTAGAATGGAGTTGGGTAAGAATACTGTGAGACCTAGCAGTGCTGAAGATGGCACTCTGGAGTCTCTGGGCAGTCTGAGGTGCCTGGAGCATGGTGGGGAAGACACAGTAGAAGGCAGCAATGGGGAAGTTCATTGCGGTAGGTCAAAAGCTTTTCCATAGTACATACAGGACTTTCCTGTCACTGGACTAAACAAGAGAGAGCTGAATGGAGCTGCTGTTATACCCAGGGCCAGAAGTTCAGTATTTGCAACTCTACAGTAATTTTTTTTGAGGACATCAAAAGATTACTCACATGCACAGTGATTTACTGTTTTATATCATCCAGTCTTAAGGACATCAATAAATTTTTAAGAGCTTGTCTATTTCCAAGGCTTGTAGAAATGATGATCCTATATTTATCTCAATATATAATTAACAATAATTTATAAGTAATGAGTTTCATGTTCCAAAGACAAATTGCTGGCCTTTCTTTTCTTTTTCTTTTTTTATTTTGAATAAGATACTGGCTGGGGGTTGGGTTCTGAGCTGTGATTTCTGTGACACCCAATTTGGCATCTTATGCTGTCACAATGAGCTCATGATTTCAGGTGAGGAATAAGCAGGAGCACATGGACCCTCAAGCAAAAGAGATGAAAATTTCAGCCAAATGTCCTACAGAATAAAAATGATGGAGATAAAAACAGAAAATATATGACATGGACAAAGTTGTTTCTAAGTAGAACATTTTTCAAAGTTTTCTAGGGGCATCAATTGCTCTCTGAGCAAATCGTTTAGTACAGAGCTCGAGCAAATCATTTAGTACAGAGCTCTAGTGAGAGCATTAGCAAACGCTCCTCTTCTGCCTGCAATTAGATTAGTCATGCACTTGTAGGCCGGAATGTATGGTCATTTGTATTCCAGAAAAATCCTTGTGCTGTGCTTCTCAGAAAGAAAATACAGAAATCTACATAACATGCACCAAAGATTGCAGATTTCTTTTTAAAAAACCATCCTGTTAGTTTTAAAAAGTTTATTTTATAAAACCAAGGGCAATATGAATACTGTAATATAAATATTCTTGAACTCCAAACAGATTGCTTGTTATCTTTGCAGTCATGAATGTCATAATCATTTGTCCTTTGCCCATGCATATTTGATGGAATTTATTTCCTTAGTTATGTAGTTAAAAAATTCCTGGAGAGGGGAGACATATCTTTTAGAACTTTCTATCTTCCAGGTGCATAAAATCTTACTTTTATCATAGTCATCATTGTCGTTGTCATCATCATCATCATCTTCATCACCATATCATCTTCATCACATGCACACAGTAGGCACCTTATAAGTAATTATTAGATATTTAAAAATTAATTTAAGGCCTGCATCAGGGAAAGTGTGATGTGTTTGCTAGATGAAACTTGAGGAGCGTAGCTGTCTGTGACACTAGTGAATTGTGTATGGCCTTGGTCTGTCTGCATGGGAAGGCTGAGATGGCTCTGGGTTCTCTTGTTGCATCTATTAGATTGGACCAAACTGATTAGCAAAGTTTGTGTGCCAACATTGAATTTCATATCTTTAATACATGTACTACTTTTTTTTTTTTTTGGTACTGGGGATTGAAATTCAGGAGCATTCTACTCTGAACTAGACCCCTGGCCCTATTTTTTGTTTTGTTTTAAAACAGGGACTCACTAAATTGCTGAGAGTTTTGCTAATTTGTGAGGCTGTCCTCAAACCTGCAATCCTCCTGTCTCAGCCTCTCAAGTACTGGGATTTAAGGCATGCATCATCATGCCTCACTGGCATGTATTATTTTTATAAATTGATTTCACTTTTTAAAAACATGTCTTAGTATTTCTAAGCAAATCTCAGCTTCAAATGTGCAAATAAAACCGCTAAATTGCCCAAGTCCATGTGGGATGTCCCCAAGCTAGGAAAGTGAAGATCTCTTATCAGTGAGATTACTGTATGCAGTAGCTTCCTAAAGTACCAAGAGTTTAGTAGGGAAGTATATACACCAAGATAATATTATGTAACAACTGCCACAAAGGGAACAAGTACAAAATTCCCAAAAAGGCACTGAGGAGAGTCTTAATGTTTAAAGTGTATCTAAGTGTTATATGAGAATTTTTATAATGAAAAATGTTATATGAGAATAAAAGAAATTTTATGGCTTAATTAAAATTGGTACTCATTAAAAGCTGACAAAGCAATAATTTTGCTATTGTTGACACTTTTGTTCTCAAATTTTTAGAAAAACTCTGATGATATTGATTATTATGACTATTAATTTTAAAGAACCAAATATTCACTTAAGTACAGATAATGTTGATTCCTGTATAAATATCTATATTCCTTGTTAAAGACTGATGTCCTTTACCTGTGTTAGTTATTAAGAATTATGATTTGTTTGTGTTTAAGAAATATAGTCAATTATGAGAAATCTATAGGAATTCCAGACAGACTTTTGGTGAGCAGATTCTATACTTTTACATCTTGAATTTTGCCTTATCCCATTCACTGATTTGGAAATAACTGCACACATGGGAACATTTATTTAGTAAGCACTAGTATATTTGTGGGTGCTATACTAAGTAGCGTACATCCTGCTTCTCAAGTGTAGTCCATGAAGAAATAACTGTACTAGCCGGGTGTGGTGGTGCACACTTGCAATCCCAGTACTTGGGAGGCTGAGATCAGAGGATCTGGGTTTGCAGCCAGCCTCAGCTACTTAGTTAGTGAGGCCCTCGGCAACTTAGTGAGACTCTGTTTCAAAATAAAGAATAAAAAATAGGACTGTGGGTATAGCTCGGAGGTAGAGTGCCCCTCAGTTCAATCCCCAGTCAAAAAAAATAAAGAATTAGCTGTACTGACATACTGACATCACCTGAGAGCTTGTTCAGAAGTTCCAGTCTCTGGCTCTACTCTAGCCCTATGGCTCAGAATCTGCAAAGTAGCAAACTCTTCACATTGCACATATATACTACAGTTTGAGAAGCTTTGCTCTCATGTATCCCTTCTGAACCCTCACCACAGCCCTATGCTTCAGAGAGGTTAAGTCATTGTGCAGGGCAAGAAAGCTATTAAGGAGGTAGAGTAGCTCTCTGTACTCAGATATTGGTCATATTGCTACCATACAATTACATCCTTCATTTGTTGAAAACTTACCTCTTCTTGTCTAGGTCAAATCCTACTACCTCAGCTAAATCACTCTTGATTATTCCTATTCCAGGTGATCTTTTGATATTTAAATATTTCACAATAGCCAGTGTGGTGGTACACTCCTGTAATCCTAGTACTTGGGAGGCTGAAACAGAAGGATCACAGGTTCAAGGATAGCCTTAGCAATTTAGTTAGACTCTCAGCAATCTGGCCAGACCCTGTTTCAATATAAAAAAAATAAAATACAAAGGATTGGGGTATTGTTTGGAGGTAAAATGGCCCTGGGCTTAATCCCAAGTATCATAAAAACAAAAACAAATAATTCTTTTGGGTAAATACCCAGGAGTGGTATAGCTTATAGCTGGGTCATATGATAGGTTCATTCCTAGTCTTCTGAGAATACTTTATACTGTTTTTTCAAAGTAGTTACATTAATTTGCAATCCCACCAACAGTGTATCAGAGTTTCTACTTCTCCACATCCTCTCTAGCATTTATGATTGTTTATGTTTTTAACAATTGCCATTGTAATTGAAGTTAAGTGAAATCTCAGGGGAGTTTTGATTTGTATCACTTTGATTGCTAATGATATTGAACATTTTTCATATATTTATTGAACATTTGTACCATAGTAGTGCATGAATATCTATGTTTATACCTGCACAATTCATAATCACCAAATTATGGGACCAGCCGAGATATCCATTAAAAGATGGATGAATTACAAAATTATGGGATATATACACAACGGAATTCTATTCAGCCATAAAGAAGAACAATATTCCATCATTTGCAGGGAAATGGATGGAACTGAAAAATAGTATGATTTGTGAGATTAGTCAGTCACGAAAAATGAAGAATCCGATGTTCTTCTTCATATGCAGAAGCTAGGGAGAAACCAGGATACAGGAGGGACTCCAGACAGGAGAAACCTTAGTGGAGTGAAGGAGGAAACCTAATTGAGTGAACTGGGAGGAGGGAGGAAGACTTGAAGATCTAAACACTACAATGGTCATGATGGACATACACAAACTTATCAAAGCCAATCAATGTGTTGAGCATAAGAAGGTGGGGAGGGAAAAGGAGTGGGGTAGGAACTGGGGCGGACTCAATGAGTGCTGTGTGCATGTATGCCTCCATCACCCTGGACTGCATCCAGATGTATGATCACAATACACCAACTAAAAAAATAAAATATGTAAAAAATATACAAATAAAAATAAATATCTCATAAGACTTTGATTCTTTCAGATTTTGCCATATACCACTGCTTTTTAAAAATTACTGTTATTATCCATGAGGAGAGAAAATATTTTTCTTAGCTTGCAGAATCTACTGTACCTCATATGGCAACTTCGATATAATATGTGTCTAATGGATGCTTGAATAAATTAACGATTGCCTTCGACCTTTAAATAAAGCCATTCTATAGTTCATTAGGACAAGTAAATCCAGTTTAGTATATTAACAGCTGCTAATTGCTTCAAGGTTATTACTGCCTGGCTCACATTAATATTAATAATGATAATTCCTACCACATGCACAGGATTTTACAACTTACAAAGCACTTCAATACTTAGGACATTTAATTTTCACTGCAATCCTGTGGGTAACAAGTCTACCATCCCCATTTTACAGATACAGAAATTCATGCTCATAGAAACTAGGCGTCCTGCAACAGGGAACACTACAGAACAGAAACTTAGGGCTTCTGGTTCCAAGGTCTGTGTCCTTTCTGCAGTCTTTCTGAAGCCAAACATGTCATGTATGAACTCAAGAACTGTTTCTCAAATGGATGTTTGTGGCAGACACCATTGTACACAATATACATCAAGACCGTAAGATACTGCTTCCTCAAATGAAGACATTGAAGTCAAAACTATGACAAAGGAAAGTCTATAGCATTTGGTAACTGGTTAGTAAGGTGCTGGAGAGATGGATTTAAAATGGAGCCATAGATTCAGAGCTTGGGTGCCTGCAGGTGTGATGGTGCTTTCGATTGAATATGGACAAACCAAGGGCCTGGGGGACATGGGAACTCGGGAGCGCAGGCAGGTTGCAGCCCATTGGCTTCTCCTTTCCCTGCTTCTGTGGTTATACATACCTGGGTTGAGATGGAACTTGGGCTCTAAATGATTATATTGCTTGTAGGCATGAATGAGAATTAGACTCATATTTTAAGCCATTGAGACTTTGGGGTTGTTAATTACTACAGTATTACCTCTATTATAGGCTACTCTGACTCATAGATACCGAGGAGGAGAATTCTCTATAGGTAGTTGGTTGAGGTAGAAAACAATTGAGGTTCTTTTTTTTTTTTTGGTACTGGGAATTGAACTCCAGGGCATTCTACCTCTGAGCTACACCCCAGCTCTCTCTTTTTTTTTTTTGAAACAAGGTCTGTCTAAGTTGCTGAGGCTGGCCTTGAACATGCAATTCTCCTGTCTTAGCCTCCCAAATACTGGTATTACAAATGTGTGCCACCATGCCCAGCTTGCAATTAAGGTTTTTAATTTTACACTCTGTTTTAATTTCTTTCTATCCAACATTAATGTGAATGAGCACCTCATCAGATTTATAAAAGCAGCAGCCTGGAACATTTCTGGTTTTCTTACCTGTCCAGATGAAGAAGTTTGAAAGACTTTTCATCTAATCACTGATGGCACAGAGTAGAAAGATCTGGGTTCTGAAGTTAAAAGTCCCGAGTTAATCCTTACTCTGCTTCTCTCTAGCTGTGTCCCAGGGAAAGACTCTTAACTAGTCAGAATTGAACTTATTAATTTATCAACCAGATGAGTTATCCAAAGTAATTTATGTGGTTGCGAAGAGCCAACTATGGATAAAAGCAGTTTATAAGTTTTAATATGCTATTCAGACAATGAAAGCAAAAATGGACAACTGAAACTGAAATTGCATCATACTAAAAGGATTCTGCACAGTAAACAATTAGCAGAATGAAGAGACAACACAGATGATTGGGAGAAAATATTTGCAAGACATACAAATAGCCAACAGATGCATGAAAAATGTTCATCTCTAATATCAGAGAAATGCTAATTAAAACCACAATGAGATATCAACTCATACTTTTAGAATGGCTGTTTTCAAAAAGATGAAAGATGAATATTGGTGAAGACGTGGAGAAAAGGGAGGCCTGGAAGGTTGTTGGTATTATAAATTAGTACCACCACTTTGAAAAATAGTATGAAAGTTCCTCTAAAACTAAAAGTATAATTTTCATATGATCAAGTGATTCTACTTTGAGATATCCAAAGGAATTGAAATCAGTATGTGGAAGAGATGTCTGTGTTTTTATGTTCAAGTTAGGGAAACCAAGCTGAGCATGGTGGCACACACCTATAATCCTAATACTTGGAAAGCTGAGACAGGAAGATCATAGTTTTGAGGCCAGCCTCAGCAATTTAGAGAGACCTTCAGCAATTTAACAGGCCTCTGTTTCCAAAATTAAATAATTAAAAGGCTGGGGGTGTAGTTCAGAGATAGAATGCCCCTGGGTTCAATCCCTAGTACCAAAACCAACACCAACAACAACAAAAAAAAAAAAAAAAGAAGGAAAAGAAAAAAGATAAGGAAACAATTTGTCAATGGATGAATAAATTCATAATTTTTTTCGAAAGGGAAAACATGTATATGCACACAATGGAATACTATTCAGACCTAAAAAGCAGGAAATTCTGTCGTTTGTGACAACATAGGTGGACCTAGAGGATATTAGCCAGGTGCACAGACAGAGACTACGTGATCTCACTTATATATGGAACCTAAAAAGTTGAACTCGGAAGTAAAGAATAGAATGGTGGTTACCAACACAAGTTATAGGCCCCTGGGGGAACATTTGATCAAAGACTCAGTATGAATGAGCTTTTTCAAAATGCATTTTGGATACAAGTCCTTAGATAGATTCCTTCTTTTACAGTGTTATCATGGGATTGTTGTTGGAGCACTGTATTACCCTCTAGGCTATGGGCAACTGTTTTCTTGTATTTTCCATTTTTTCTCTTTGAGACTATATATTAACTCGTAATCAATAGTCAATTAAACAATGAATTGGACCTAATTTATTATTGTTTTCTTTTGCCATTCAGTAACTATTTCACACAGTTCTTTCTTCCTGACCCTCTGCCTGCATTTCTCCTGATACTTTGATTCTCCTTCTGTTTTTAAGGGCTTTAGCTCCTACCAAAGATCAAATCTTCCCTGTGTACCCAGGGTCCTTACATCCTTTCTGATCTCTTTTCTGTGACTAGCATTTTCCTCTTTCCTGGATTGTTGTTATTAATACGCACCCAAGCTCTCTTCTATATTGAAAAATATCTTCTTGGAGTTTACATTCCCCTTTCCACCCAATCCCATTTATTTTCCTTTCACAGCCAAACTTCCTAGTGATTGTCGGGAGACACTATCTCTGCTCCTCATTCTCTCCCCAGCCAAGCTTCCTTCTGGCCCCACACATCATGAAAATGGCTCTTGTCAAGGTCACAATTGACCTTCATGATGCTAAATCCAATGGACATTTGTCTCTTTTCATCTTATTCAATCTCTCATTAGCATTCAACACAGCTGGCTGCTCCCTTTTTCTCAAAACATTTTCTTTTGTTTCTAGCATCATCCTCCTTCATATTCATGTTTTTTTTTTTTTTTTTTCCTACTTTAGTGGCCATTCAGCTTTTGTCTCCTTTGCTGGCTTCTCTCTGTCTATGTAACTTGATCGTGGGACTTCTTCTCTACTCTAAGAACACTCTCTACCAGGGCTAATCAACCTAGCCATGCTTTTGAAGACCAGCTGCATGTTGACCCCTTCCTATTGTACATCTTTAGCTCTAAGGTCTCTCTTAATATCCAGCCTATGTATCTATCTTCCAGCTTGACATTTACACTTAAATGCCTAATAATTTATTCAAAATTTCAATGTCCTATGCTATATATACAATTTACCAAACCTACTTTTAAATCATATTTGGAATCCAGAAGCTTGGTGTGGGTGGTAACTGCTAGAGGACATTAGAAGGGAAGGGAATGGAAGCATGATTTCAACGCTTCCCTCCATACAGTGCTATGCCCTGCCACTTCTATTTTCCAGATAGCAGTCAGAAAGACCTTTTGAAATTACAAAACAGGTTATGGCTTCCTTAACAGTACCATTTTGGTCTCAACTTAAATGTCATCTCCTTGCAAAGGCTTTTCTTATTCCATTTTTATTGTAATCAATACTCCACTTTTATAGTCACCAATACTCCATATTTATTGTCATCAATAACTGACTGTTTTCTGTTTCTTTTGTCAGCCCCATAATATAGGCACGTTATCTGTTTTGTTCATTGGCTTCATCTCATTGTACAGTGTTTGGCCCATAATATATGCTGAAGGGGTAACCACATGAATGAATGAATCAATGAGCTTATTCAGCAACATCTGTTGCAGTGTGGCATGACTTTCTTTAGCTATGTCTATCTAGAGAACACTAATAGTTTAGGAGATTTTTACAATTCATTTAGATAATTAGATTAGTCTTTTTAAAAGTAACTGGAATAATTTATTTGACTGCCCCATTCACATCCGTGAAGTGGTGGTGTTTTACATGGTAGTAACTTATTGTAGGCATGTAGTGTGAAGGCCAAAAGAAGAACCATCTTTGTAATGCTCTTTATTATCCTTACATATAATTTGGTCATCTTAAAAGAAAACATGTAGCATGGTGGCAGTGAGAACCTTTATACATATTTTTAATTAATTAATTCAAGTTTTTTACTACTGGGGATTGAACAGAGGGACATATACCTCTAAGCTACACCCCAAGCCATTTTTATTTATTTATTTATTTTTTGAAACAAGGTCTTGCTAAGTTGCTGAGAGCCTTACTAAATTACAGAGGCTGACCTTGAACCTACAATCCTCCTGTCTCAGCCTCCCAAGTATTGGGATTACTGGGGTGTACCACTATCCCCAGCTTGAGAACATTTATCTTTGTGTAAGTTTTTGATGTCCTTCCTTTCCATTTGTTCACTTAGCCATTTTGAGAGTATAACATTTGTCATTTCAACCCAGTTATATGTTATATAACTTCAGGGCACACCAGGTGTGGTCCTCATCTTGAAGACAGTTACCCATTTGTAAATTGTTTTTTCCTCATTATATGATCACAGAATGTCTAAAGCCAGAAGATATAATGACTTTGCATACATGCCTGTGAAGCAGACCACAAAGGTACTAGAAGAGGCTTCTACACAAGTATTCTGCAACAGCTCAGCTTTAAAACAGCCCCATACCACCTCGGGGCAGTGTTTCTTGTAGACACAAAGGAGATGATATTTATTTCCTTACTCTGAATGTCTGCGCAATCTTATTATGACTCTGGCTATTTCCTCTTGGCCTCAACCCTGGTGTACAGGTGGATTAATTAAGAGTGTTTCCAAGGAGCATTTAATCCCAGCTCCACAGACTCATCACCTTCCGGAGGCTTCAACCTGAGCCTCCTCTCCCATTTAGTCAGTTTCAACCCAGGGCTGGGGAAGGCCACCTCTTTATCACTGTTGTGAGCCACTGTTGTTCAGCAGAGGGCACAGGTACAATACATCTTTGTCTTCCCCCAGCTAATGACCCCGAGTGTAGTGGGTGGGGCGTGCCTTTAACATTTACTGCTTCTAAGTTCCTCTGTGCTGCATGAAATCCACACAGAGACCTAGCCCTCCTCATTGTTTCCAGAACTGGGATTCTCCTTACCATTCTCATCATCCAAATTTATTTAAGGATGAAACTATTAGAAACACAATTGGTGAATTAATGTCATAGGGACTGCTGCTGGCAGCTCATCAATTTTTGATATGCCACTCAGACAAATGAAACATAAGCCACCCAGAACAAGGGGACCTTTTGACACTTCAAAGGAAACCCCTATGGGTGGTTTCCTCTTGAAGCTACACTAAACTGGCTCGATCTCCTCAGCTGGAAGCTGCCAATGTCTCATTAACCCCTAAAAAGGCCCGGCATGAGCTTTTCTTTTCAGCTATAATTATGCCATGCACTCCTGTTATGCTGCACTGAATCGCAACACTGTCACCAGCACATTATAAACATCCACCCTAATTGAAAAGCAGATTAGACTCTTGTGTTAATTAGCCCAAAAGCCCGCCCACTTGCATGCATTATGATTGCCTCTTAAATACTGAGGATGTTGAAATCCCTCAGAAAGACAAGGCAGACTTAATTGCAATAACCTGCAAATTAAGTTTAATTTACTTTAAATTTACCGGTTTAGCAGGCTCATTTGATGGTGTTAATGTTCTAGCAAATTAATTATCTGAATTAGTCATGCCTGGTGGAGTTTTGCAGCAGAATACATTGTACAGTGGCCTATTAATAACAGACAAACAGGACAGGATTAATGAGAAGATTATGCTCGAGTTCTTAAAAAAAAAGGGGGGGGGGAATCTTGCATGAATTCAAATATAATCACCAAAGTGCAAATACAGACTCAGAATATAAACAAACTGAGATTTATTACACTCTCTGGCATGCCATCCAGGAGAAACAGTAAAACATGACCAGGGAAATATCAGACAGCAAGAGCCCCATTGCATCTCCTCCAGTGGATCTCTGCTCACCGCACACCATTTCCTATGAGCCAGGAACTCATGGAGCTAAGTGTGGTGGTGGTAGAATAGCTGAGTGAGATGGAACCGTATGCCAGTTAGAAACACCAGCCCCTTCTCCTGTGCTTAATTCTATTGCCCTTTCAGCAGCTTCTAAAGCTTTTAGATGCTTTATGGAATCCACTTATAACTATCTCTTTGGCCAGATCAGGATACTATTAACCACAGATGATCATCTGCTGCCTCTCATTTGTCCCAGTAAAAACCTGTCTGGGTTTATGTGGGAAATTTGCCAGGATGCAATGAGGGGGACTTAGAAGGATGGCAATGCAATGGTTGGAGAAACTTGAGAGCATTAACACCTTTGGAGAACATCCCAGATTCACTCCTCTGTGATGGTAAGAAAGCTTTCCCTCTGTAACCCAGATCCTAAGATGGAGCCTGAACAACACAGTAGGGGCTTCACACATTCCTATTTTTCCAAGTGGATACAATGCATGATTAGCTAGGTGATGTTTCCAGGGTTACTCAACCTGGAGACTACGGTGTAGTCTCAGCCCTAGCAAATCTGGAATGTCTCTTCAGTTTTATGTTAGTGTTTCCATTGTTATAAATAGCCAGGTTCTCCCATTTGGTTCAGAAGAGATACCCACACCCTGTTTCTATATCTCTTTCTCTCCCCCCGCCCCAATCACAGTGGAGAGAAATAGCCTCTGGGTGTCAAGCTAATCATCTTTGACTGGCTCGAAGTGAATATGGCCATGCAGTGATTGACCTCAACATGCCAGATTATTGATTGGGCTGGAGATGCCTAAGCCATCATTTTCTTGGAGCGGTCACCCGCTTTTGTCTTGATCCCGTCCACAGCTGTCACACTGTGATGAGCCACTGAGAGCATCCACATTTGCATCCTTCATGCATTTATGCTTCCCTGCTTAAAATAAAAATGCCACCACTTGAAAGGCTGAAGGGTTGATTCTGGTTTTTAAAAAATTATCTCATTAAAAGACCAGGGTTTGTGTTTAGCTGGGAGTTGGAGGGAGATATGCAGAATGTGTAAAAGTGCTTTATGGGGAGTATTTAATTTGGGGGGAAAATAATGAGAATAAAAATTGTTTCAATATGTTTTCTGTATTGTGTCAATAGATCACACAGCTCCTTGCTGGAGTTACATTTGTTGTTAGGGTGGTTGGTGTTTTTTTGTTGTTTTTGTTGTTGTTGTTCTCTCTTGAATTACAATTTTCAGCAGTAAATGAAATTGGCACGAAGGCAGGTGTTATTAAAACTGGGCAGGAAAAGGACAATAACAGCATAATTCCATTTTAAAGACCGATATGTGTATGGTTGCAATGACTTTGATTGGAATCCATAGGGAATAGGAAATACACCATAAAGAAAATGGATTTCGGTGACACAATAAACAAAAGGCAAATGACTAATCTATTTACATATAACATGTGGTGTATTCATTGCACGCCATGGTGACAGAACTGTTTATTTCATTTATAATTTATACAGCAAAACCTTATTAAATGTGTAACTAGTTTGCCAGATGATAATATACATAGGAGATTAGGCTTCCATTATAGAATATCATTAACAACAAAAGATGTTCATTTGTGAGTTCATTTCTTTTCCGGTCCTTTCTTTTCTGTAGTGTATGCTCAGAATAGAATTCTGCCTCTCTCCAATCACCATGACATTGTGGTAAGAAGAAGGTGGCTGTGAATTTCTGGAGAAGATATGTGTTCATTGGCCAAAATAAAAAGACCCCCCCTTTCTGGTGTTCCCCAAAATATCAGTCTCCAGAACATGTAAAGGATAACCAGTGTAGGCATTTAAACATCAAGGTAATGTTTGAGATTCTGGAAAAACTCTTATCTGGCAAGTGACATTCTACTAGGAACTGAAAGTACCAGAAATTGGGAACAGGCAGAGATTGCGTCAAAGACCCAAGAAACCCATGAGTGAGTGTCATGCAGAGAATGACCATGCTGTGCTGCCTTCCTTAGGATGGGCCACCAGGCCAAAAGTCTGCAGGCCATGCAGATTCCAAGGTGGTCAGAGGTTGTGCAAGCAGTTTTGGAGGCCATAATCCTCAGGATATTAACCAGATAGGATTTTTCTTTCAACTCTGCAGCATGCGTATCATCTCCCATGTACGTGTTTCTTTCAGACATGCAGAACTATCCTCATTCTCATGATTCATTTGCAGAATAAGAAAAGAAAACCCCACCTTTAGGGCTTTCCTTCTTGCAGTTTTATTTAAAAAGGATTAAACTATTTCTGAATGTTTGCGGTGCGTTTCATTCCATGCTAGGTGTGGGGTGCTTGTGAGGGTGTTGGGAAAGGTGGGGCTTGGGAGGGAGGATGAAAGTGAGGTGCAGGAGAAATGCTTTTAAACAATAAAATGTATTTTACTTTCAAGCCTGGAGCTGTCAGCCTTCATTTCAAATAATGTATCCTGACAGTTCATAGCTACTCTTAAAAACTGGGTGAAGCTTTCGCAGTTGCAAACTAGTGTGATAAAACATGAAAATACTTTATTCAGGCAAAGTGGAAATAGCTGTTCAGCCTGGTTAAGATACACAGAAACCTTTTTCTCTCTAAATTAATGTACTGTGCCCATATCCTGTCTGCGACACCTCAGCTGTCCACTTAATAAAAGTCCTTCCACTGAGAACTGTGTCTTAGTGCATCAAAGCATTAGTGAATCTTCAGAACCTAAAGCCAAATAAACTTGGATGTTCAAAACAGGCACGTGGACGAGTGAATCTTAGTGTTGCCAATCATAAGTGGAAAATGCAAGCTGGGCACAATGGTGCACACCTGAAATCCCAGTCCTTGGGAGGCTGAGACAGGAGAATCACAGGTTCGAGGTCAGTCTCAGCAACTTAGTGAAACCCTCAGGAACTTAGTAAGACCCTGTTTCAAAATAAAAAAAATAAAAAATAAAAATGACTGGAGGTAGCTTAGAGGTAAAATGTCCCTGTATTCAATAAACAATACCAAAGAAAAACCCAAAAAACAAAGTGAAAAATACAAGAATGTGTTACTATTTACTCTTTGGCTCAAATAAAGGCAAAAAATAAATAAAAATAAAAAGCTGGTTTAGTTTTCATTTTACTTTTGAACATTTTCCCATTTACTAGTTTCAAAATTGCCAACACATTATAACTGAAAGCTGATCAATGCTAATCAAATATAAAGAATAAAGATGGTAAAGGAAAAACAAAGGTATATCCATTTCTTTCAACCAATATTCATTCAGCTCCATTTTGTACGATCACCTATGCTAAAAACAGAAATACAAAAATGAATAAGGCAGACACAGTTCTGGTCCTCCCAGAGTTCCTGCTGTGGTGGTGGCTGTTGATTACCCTTGGGAAATGCTCATGGAAAACCGCATAGCTATAGGAAATCAGAGCAAAGTTGGCAAACACTGAAGGGCTGTTACAGCATGTCCACTAGAAACATCCAGTAGGTGGACCATGCACTCTCCACTGAGTAATGGAAGATCTTGGGTTTGGTGTCCTGCAAACCTGAGAACCAGAGTAGTACGGCTACAATTGTATCTTCCACCCCCAATCCAAATATTAAGTCCCAAACCCCAGTATCTTACAATGTGACTTTATCTGGAGATCAGTTACCTTTAAAGAGATTACTGAATTAAATCAGGTCATTGAGGTGACTCCTGATCCAATATGACTGGTGTCTTTATAGGAAACAATGAGGATACAGACATGAATGGAGGGAGGTCTCTCTGAAGACACAGGGAGAAGGTAGCCATCTCTGAGCCAAGGAGAGAGACCTCAGGAGAAGCCAACTCTGCTGACACCTTGGTCTCAGAAGTCTGACTCTGAGAAACTGAACCAGCTGTCTAAGGCACTTGGTTTACCATACTTTGTTACTGCAATTCTAAGCAAACTAGTACACAGAGGCAGGCTACCCACCTGGAGGAGATGCCACCTGGTCTCTTTCTTTAACATCTCTGTTCAGCCACAGAACAAACAAAGACTGTGGCAACCCTGTGAGAAAGGCGAAGGAAGGCCTACTAGATCTCCTTTTCAAATAATCCCACTGTTGCTTAAAGAGGCTGAAAGTAAAATCCACTTAGATCACAAATGAGTAACTTATTTGGTTCCCTTGTCTTTTGAAAGTCTACTCTTCAGAACATTAATCCTGGAAGAAGAGTAAGAAAGAGAATTCCATGATCCAGTATATTTTTTTAAATTTTTTATTGTAGTAACTCGTGGAATATAGCATACATCTTTGTTAAGTACAAATTGTTAACAACATATTTGCACACAATTCTCATTTGACCCCTTCCCCGATTCCCTCCCCATTCCCTCCCCCTCCCTCCCCCTAAGGTTCACTTCAGTGAGTGACCTTGATATGATTGTGTAGGTACATCATGTGCTTTAGGGTGTCCCTCTGCCCCATGAATCCACTACA
>PVLC010036005.1:0-16046 GCA_004027655.1 Graphiurus murinus
CAAAAACGTTCTCCCATTCTGTCAGCTTTTAGTTCATGCACTTAATTGTTTTCTTTGGTATACAGAAGATTTTTAAATTTGATTCTGTCCAATTTATTGATTTCTTCTCTTATTTCCTGAGCTTTAGGAGTTCTATTGAGGAAATCACTGCCTGTGCTCACATGTTGAAGTGTTTCTCCTGTGTTTCTTCTAGAAGTTGCAAGTTATCTGGACTAATTCCTAGATATTTCTCCATTTTGAGTTGACTTTTGTGCAGGGTGAAAGATGGGGATCTAGTTTCATTCTTCTACATGTGTATGTCTAGTTTTCCCAGCACCATTTGTTTTAAAAAATTGTCTTTTCTCCTGTGTATGTTTATGATGCCTTTATTAATAATGTCTGTATTGATTTGGGTTTGTTTATTCAATTCCAATGGTCCATGTGTACTATGCAGTTTTAGTTACTATGGCTCTGTAGTATAATTTTAAATTAGGTATTATGATGCCTTCAGCATTATATTTTCTGCTCAGAATTCTGGGTCTTTTGTTCTTTTATATGAAATTTAAGACAGTTTTCTGCAAAGAATGCCATTGGTATTTTGATGGGGATTGAGTTGAACCTGCAGATCACTTTTGGTAATATACCCATTTAAACAATATTAATTCTGTCTATCCATGAACATGGGAGGTCTTTCCTTCTTCAATTTATTTATGCACTGTTCTATAATTTTCATTGTAGAGTTATTTCCCCTCTTTTGTTAGTTTTATTCTTATGTTTATTATTGTTGTTTTCTTTCTTCCTTTCTGTCTGTCTTCTTTTTTTCTTTTTGAGGATATTGCAATGGATTATTTTCCTTATTTTTTTCAGCAGATTAGTTATTAGAATAAAGAAAAGCCAGTAATATTTATATTTTGATTTTGTATCCTGCTACTTTGCTGAGTGTGTTTACCAGCTCCAGAAGTCTTCTGGTAGAACTTTGGGGATCTTACTTCTTCCTTTTCTATTTCCATCCCTTTATTTCCTTCTATTACCTAATTGCTTTGGCTAAAATTTCAACTATTATATTGAAATAGTAGTGGTGAGTGGTTTCTGATTATAGAGAAATGCTTTTAGCTTGTCCCCATTCAATATGATGTTGGCTTTGGGTTGATCATTTAGAGCCTGTATAATGTTAAGGTACATTCCTTGTATTTCTAGTTTCTTCAGGGATTTTATCATGAATGGATGCTGAATTTTGACATAGGCTTTTTTTCTGCATTTATTGAAATGATCATGTCATTTTTGTCCTTGGTTCTATTTATGTGATATATTACCTTTATTGATTGCATTTGTTGAACCATCCTTGCATCTCTGGAATGAAACCAACTTGATCATATTGTATAATCTTGATAATGTGTTGCTTAATTTGATTTGACAATATTTTATTAAGGATTTTTGCATCTAAGTTAATCAAGGATATTTTTCAGTAGTTTTCTATCCTTTATGTGTCCTTATCTAGTTTTGGTATTGAAGGTGATATTGGGTTCATAGAATGGGTTTGGAAGTGTTTCATTCTTTTCTACTTCATAGAATAATTTCATTAGTTCTTAAAAATTTGATAGAATTCCAATGTAAAATCTTCCTGTCTTGAGATTTTCTTTGCTGGAAAACTTTTTAATGACAGTTTCTATCTCATTGCTTACTATTAATCTGTTCATATTTTCTAGCTAGTATTTTCTATATTTTCAAGCTAGTATATGATTTTCCTCTGGATTTCAGTGATGTCTGTTGTGACATCTCCTTTTTACTAATTGTTAATTTGCTAATTATTAATACTTTGAAGAATGTAGTGTTCTTTGTCTCTTCTGACTAGTTTTGGCTTCATGTCTGCTTTGTCAGATATTGGAAAAACTCTCATTTTTGTTTTTGGGCTGTATTTGCATGGAATATCATTTTCCATCCTTCCACTTTCAGCCTGTGAATGTCTGCCTCTGAGGTGTGTTTCCTGCAGGCTATGTATAGTTGGATCATGTTTTTAATCCAATCTGCCATTCTATGTCTTTTCGTTGGAGTCTTCTAAATATATATATATATACATATATATTCTTCCTTGAACTTTCTTGGTTGCTTTTTTATTTTTCTCTGTGTAAGATTCCTTTAAATAACTTCTGCAATGCTGGTTTAATTGCAATAATTTCTTGGTTTATGCTTATCTTGGAAAGTTCTTATTTTGCTTTTGATTCTAAAGGATAGCTTTTTTGGATATAATGATTCTGTTTGACAGTTATTTTATTTCATGTATTGACATACATTATTCTGTTGGGTATGGTACAGGAAAATTGCAAATTTGCGACCAGCCTCAGCTACTTAGTAAGCCCCTCTGCAGCTTAGTGAGACCCTGTTTCAAAATAAAGAATAAAAATAGGGTTGGGGGTGTAGCTCAGAGGTAGAATGCCTCTTGAGTTCAATCCCCAGTACCAAAAAGAAGAAAAAAAAAAGAAAAAGAAAAAGAAAGAAAGAAATATATTATTCCAAAGCCCTCTTGAACTTTAGGGTTTCTGCAAGAAATCTCATTATATTGATTAGTTTTCCTCTATAGGTGACCTAATGTCTCTTGCAACATTCTGAGTTTTTCCTTGATCTAGAATTTTGGCATTTTAATTATAATGTGTTTGGAGAGCTTCCTTTCTGGTCTTGTCTATTTGGGGTTCTAAATGCCTCTAGTGTGTGTGTGTGTGTGTGTGTGTGTGTGTGTGTGTGTGCGTGCGCGCGCGCGCGCGCGCGCGCGAGAGAGAGAGAGAGAGAGAGAGAGAGAGAGAGAGAGAGAGAGATTGGGGGTTGAGCTATACCCCCAGCTCCATTTCATATTTTATTTTGAAACAGGGCCTCACCAAGTTGCTAAAGGCCTCACTAAATTTGCTGAGACTGATTTTGAAACTGAAATCCTCCTAGTTCAAATTCCCAAGTACTGGGATTACAAGCATGTACCACCAGGCCTGATTGCCTTTAGTATTTAGATATTCACCTCATTCCAAAAGTTTGGAAATTTTTTTGCTATTATTTTACTGAATAGGTTATCAATGCCATTCACCTTTATTTCTACTCATTCCTCAATACATGAGCCTTAAAGTAGGTCTCTTAATGTTGATTGACTTCTTGGATATTCTGACTATACTTTCTTATACTTTTAAAAATTCTTTCTGAATATCCCAGAGTGTCTACCTTATCTTTAAGCTCTGAAATTCTGTCTTTACTTGATCTAATTTAATGGTGAGACCTTCAACTGAGGTTTGTTAAAATATATAATTTATTGTGCCTTTTATTTCTAAATTTCTGATAGGTTCTTTGTTTTTTTTTTTTTTTTTTTCGGTATTGGGGATTGAACTCAGGGGCATTCTACCTCCGAGCTACACCCCCAGCCCTATTTTTTATTCTTTATTTTGAACCCAGGTCTCACTAAGTTGCGGAGTGCCTCACTAGGTAGCTGAGGCTGGCCGAGAAGCCGGATCCTCCTGTCTCAGCCTCCCAAATGCTGGGATTTCAAGCGTGCGCCACCACGCCCGGCTTCTGATAGGTTCTTTTCAGAATATTTATTTCTTTTTTAAACTTCTCTTTTTTCCTGTATTTTCTCCCTCAGTTTGTTCCTTAGATTTTCTTTTCGTTCATTGATAATTTTAAAATCAACTTTTTATTTATTTATTTATTTATTTTGCGGTACTGGGGATTGAGCTCAGGGGCATTCTACCTCCGAGCTATACCCCCAGCCCTATTTTTTATTCTTTATTTTGAAACCGAGTCTCACTAAGTTGCGGAGTGCCTCACTAGGTAGCTGAGGCTGGCCGCGAACCCGGATCCTCCGGTCTCAGCCTCCCGAATGCTGGGATTACAAGCGTGCGCCACCACGCCCGGCAAAATCAACTTTTTATTTGTTTATCTGATACTTTATCCATTTTGGTGTCTATGGATTTGGGAAGTTATAAAAAATTAGAGACATCTTGTTGGCTTGTTTCCTCATGTTTTCTCAGACCCTATATTTGTACATCTGTTGTGATACATTCCTTTTTCTCATTTACATGAGGGTCTTTTAGTGAGCAGTTATCTCTTTACAATAAGTCCTGGACTGAGTGTATCTCTTAGCATCATAATCCAAATAGCATAATTAAAATGCTACATTAAATCACTAGTACTGCTTTGAGCATAGAGTTACTGCCAACAACAATAGTAACTTAAAAGAAAACCATGCATCAACACATATTTAAAAACTTATTATTTCTCCAGGCATGGGGGTACACACTTGGAATTCCAGTACTTGGGAAGCTGAGACAGAAGAGTTACAGGTTCATGGCTAGCCTCAGCAACTTAGTGAAACTCTGTTTCAAAATAAAATAGAGCTGGGGTTGTAGCTCAGAGGTAGAGTACTCCTGGGTTCAATCCCCAGTACCAAAACAAAAACAAAAACAAAACTTTATTACTAATGATGTATACAACTCTACTAATGAATGAGAAAAACTTATGATTGATAATATAGACTAGATTGAAAAGTTAAGCATTAGTGATAGTATACTTAATACTAAATTATATTGGAGGAAAGGGGAAAAGAATGAAAAGAACAAAATGAAAAAAGGAGGAAAGAAAAAGGGTGGGAAGAGACAGAAAAGAGAAAAGGGACTAGAATGGAGATAAGAAAAGAGGTATGAGAAAAAATCCAATTAATTGAAAGAATATATAAAATTAGTTGGATCCATGAAAAAATAAATAGAGGGAGGACACTACAAACCATTTTATGTAAAATTGCTAATGTAACAATAACCATAAAGAGATTCTAGTTTTCTTCTTGTTGAGATATTTCAAATAGAGATAAATTTTTCACATTTTCTTGGAATTGTCAGAAGAGGTATGGTTTTGTTCTTGTAGGTGATTTTGTTTTGTTTTGTTTTGGTACTGGGGATAGAACTCGGGGGCATTCTGCCTCCTTAGCTATAGCCTCAGCCTAATTTTTGTTTTGAAATAGAGTCTTGCTAGGTTGCTGAGACTCACTACATTGCTGAGGCTGGTCTAGAATCAGCAATCCTCCTGTCTTAGCCTCCCAAATACTGGGATTATAGGCATGAACCACCATCCCCAGCTGGTTTTGGTGCTGTAGGTGAGCTTGCCATGCACATGGCAGAGCATGGAGTAGCTTGACAGCTGGAATGTGGAGCCATAGCCAAGAGCTGATGTGCATGGTGGGGGCTTGGGACAGTATTCAGTGGCTGTATCATCATGGAGCACAGGGTGCCAACTAGAGACTAAAGTTTGGGGCAGCTGCTGGGGCGCAAGACACTGGCCATTGGCTGGGTGCAGGACTGTGTTTCACATGCAGGCCAGCAGGTTAGGGTGTATGTATGTCGGGGCGGGGGGCGGCAGAGGCTCAAATGTTGCTTCCCAGGTGTTTCTGGAAGTCCCTGGAAGTCCCCTGCATTCTACTCTGCTCCACTCCACTCCCATTTATGGGAGGAAGTCAGCTTAGCAGCCTGCAGCACACAGCGATCCCATTTTACAGGTTGCTGAGAAAGACTTCTTCAATGTCATTCCCCCTGATACCATTAACTACTATCTCTAGGTGGGGTGAAACTAGAAATTTACTTCCTTCCTGAGCTGTAAGTTTATATGTTATCTCTGCAAAGTGGTTACCTGTCACAGTTCTCTGCTGGCAAATTGTGAAAGTAGAGAGTGCTTCTCAATCACCAGGTGGCTTTGCAGTTCCTGTCCCAAGTTAACTCAGTGACTTTCTCTTCTACTATTGCTTGTGAAGTAAGCTTGCCAGCCTTGCCTCTCCCTCTTTCTCCTTTGCTCCTTCCCTCCTTAGGCCTGCCCTGTTCGTGCAGATGTTGATCCCTGGTTGATCTGTATTATCTCTTCCAGTGACCAGAATTTGAGCCCCTCCAAACTCACCACCTTTCCATGTTGTGAAATGTGCATTGCCACGGTGGCCCACCTCTTTGATGGGGTCTTTTCTCAATGTTTCTACTCCACACTGCAGAGGAGTTGAGATCTGCAGCTTATGTCCTCTCTGCCACCTTGGATTTTCTAATCATTGTTTTTCAAAGATGTTCTTTAGTCTAATCTACTGCTTCTGCTTCCACCATAATTCACTTCTCCGTGTTCAGTAAAGATGAATGGATTATAATATCTAATAGATAACATTCAGGTCACACATATGCTTATGAAAAGTATTCTGAAAGTCCAGTTTCTGTAACTTCCTTGCTTATTTATAACATACTTTCATTATTAAATGATATTCTAAATGGATCAAATAAATGTATCAGTTACCTTATTGATGGATGCATACAATGATACTCATACAGTCTTGTTGAGAGAAATGTTGAAATTTGTTAGTGAAATTTTAATTATCTCAAGCTTTTTCTCTGGCAAACTTAACACCATTAAGTATCCTTACTTGCTAAGCATAGCTACTTTCTTCTTCATTTGTATCAGTATTGCCAATACCGATTCACTTTCTCAAGACAAGTTAGGTCTTGTTTCACTGTGGTGACATTACACTGTGCTGCTGTATTTGTCCTTAAATATAAAGTATAAAGGATGCACAGCCCAAGCCTTATACCTTGTGCTAAAATCACTTGAAATGAATCTTTTTCTTTTGTGCTCATGTCACAAATTTGGTATACAATTGAGCGCATTTATTTTGAATTGGTTTTTATTTTTAGCAATTGTTTTTAAAATTTGCTTTTCTTGGCTATATAAATCATTTGTATGATTCCAAAGTCAAAACTCTGTAATAAAGTATAAAGACTTTCACTTCCACCTCTGTCTTCCACACTGCATACCCTAGACATCACCATTCTTTCTCATTTTTCTTTATTTATTTTGAAAATATAATTAAATAAATGGGAATGCATATCTATTTATACCTACACATATGCATATATTATTCACACAAAGATTATATATTAAATGCATTTATATGTATGTACATATATGTAATAGTTATGTAGTGGTATCTCACTATACATGTATATATGTAAATATATAAAAGCATAAGCATATGTACATAAAATTTTAAGACATGCATACATATATGCATATATATACACAGACACACATGTGTGATATATATATGCACACACATACACACAGAGATATTTGTTCCTTCATCTTGCCTCACTTTGCAAATATCACCCATATTAGCATATAGCCCTCTTCATTAGTGCTTTATAGATGTTAAAGATGCACCATAGTTGTTTAGCTTTTATCATTGGGCATTAGGCTAGTTTCCAGTTTTTTTATCATAGATATTATTGCAATTTACTTGTAGCTTTGTTTATAAAATCAACAAATTCTAGGATATTTTTCTCTGAATAAACCTATTGATCTTCAAGGCAGTTAGAATAATCACTGATCCACTTCATGAATACCTCAGTATTATCATTAATTTATAGTTGCCTCACATTTTTTATCTTTCCTATATATTATGAGTATCTTTGGGTTATAAACAGTGCCTGGCTTTTACGTGGTCCACAAATTTGGGGTATGCTATTATATGCCTTGTGGATTCCTGTGGTCATGTTTATCTTTAAGTGTCTTCTACTATCCATCTTCATGAATCAATATGTCTTTTGATTCAAAGATTCTTCTTCTTATTATTAATTTAGTAAGCATTTGTGAACTATCTCCTGTATATGGTACTGTGCAGGATGTGACGCTGTGACAGTCTCCGATCAAGGTCTTGCCATAAGCTAATGGTAACTTATATTTTTGGATCTCAGGTTTGTTTTTTTTTAATCTGAAACATGGGAACCATAATTTGTATTTTGATTGTCTCATGAAACTCCTGGAAGAAACAACTGCAGTGATGAATGTGAAATAACTTGCTAAAATATAAAGAACCATAAAATATATAGAATAGTTATTCTTATGTTAGTAGTATATGCTCTTAAATGTTTTGCTATTATCTTTCCCAACAGACTTAGCTGTTTGAGAAACATGGGTATAGTTATTGTTTGTTTTATATTTCCTCAAAGCAGCTGGTACAGAGGAATAGACAGTGAATTTATGAAACATTTTATTTTATTGAGTCTAATATCAAGGGAGGGTCTCAAACTCAAATTTCTACAGAGGTTACACTGAGTAAGAACTGGTGAGCAGTGAGGGCTGACCTGGAGAACGAAATCCATGCCCAAGGACAGTTACACTGAAGTCCAGGTGGGATAAACCGATACCTGAAGGCCACATTCAGCAGTCTTTATGCTCATTTGTGAGGTCTGATTTATACAAATGTTATTTGAGAAAGAAACCTTATTTCATTGCTCCTTTCATGTTATAGATAACTTTAAAGACCTTTGATATTGTCAAACACAGCCAGATCACCATAGTCATTACCGGTAAACCTGAAAATGATAACGCAAATGTTTGTGATGTAGTAAACATAACACGCAAAGGCTGTATCGTGTTGGAGTTTTTAAAAACAACAGTAAGATACAGACTTAGAGTATTCTGCTTGTTTTAGATGTGCCTTTGCATGACTTTCACTGTGTTATACATGCCCTATGCATGAGACCTAAGGGCCCCTGTTATTGTGCTGCTTCTCATAATTTGTTTTTATCTTATAGATACTATGTATCATACCACTGATCTTATCTTTTTCTTGCATAGTTCCTGGGATATGCAGAGCCAAATTTGTCACTGACTCCTAGAAAAGAGTACCAGATCTGTCACAGATTCTAATTTTGTTTTTAGCATGATCTTTGACTCCTTATTCTTGTTTTTCCTGACTGTTTCCTTATTCTATTTTACTTGGTAAGTCTTTGTAAGCTACCTCAAACCTTTTTTTGAGAAAAGTGAGGTATAAATGACAGAAGTTCTAGTATGTGCATTTGAAGATGAGAGTAATAGGACATTTTTACTTCCCCCCAAAAAAGTGCATGCATCCGAGTGAGTATGATTTTCTGTAAGCAGACTCTCAACAATTAACTAAAAAATATGTTTCCCCATACTTTGCTACTCGGTAAGTTTTACTCAACTTTCTCTTCATTTTCAAAAGAAAATTTACTCTTTTAAAGGACTGGGATTGTCTTTATTGCGAGTTCTCTTCTCTTTCTGACTCTTTGCCATCAGAAAAAGGTTTGTACTTTTGGCCTATTTTGGTGGCTATCTGTTTGCAAATGGAGGTGACCTAGAGCATGTCACTTTGGGGCCATCTGACTGCCCGTGTGAGACTCTTCTGTGAGCCCTCCTCTTTGTTATCAGCTGGCAACATTGGAGATGATGGCCACTCTATCTGCCAAGGACACTGACTGTTGACTTCTAATAAGTTGTATTAAATCATCAAAAGTTTGGAGTGCTTTGCTACCAAAATATAATATCCACTGTCCTGAAACATTTAAAGGTGATGTACAAGTCAAAGATAATTGATAACATTAATTATCAATTATGATGTAAGCAATTATGCTGACCTTGCTTATCAGTTATGCTTACCTCTCGCCAGATAGTCAAGATGCAAGCAAGGGTCTGAGAATGGGTCAAGTTTTACGAGATTTCAGAATGTGCTTTGGAATTCAAAGGAAAAATAATAAAAAGGATTTAAAACGAGAAATACTATTTTTTTCAAGGAAAAAAAAAAATCTCTACTAATACCTGAACATTTCCACAGCTCCTTTGCTTACATTAAAATCAAGAACAACAGGAACAAAAAATGCTCCCTGTGACAACCTGAGTATCTGGATAATATGTTTATACACTTTTCATCAATTCTGTGTTTGTGATGCTTCCTACAGCTAGAGGTGAATGAGAATCTAGAGGGAAATAATGAATGGATTTAGCCCTCATTTGCCTTGACTCTACAGGTAATTTTTACATTTTCAGAGACTCAAGGGTGTTATTTGGAGAAATTACTCAGGAATAAAGGTATCCCACCAGGCAAAAGAGGATTTCATGTTTTTGAGATACCTCTTTCTTTAATTTCCAGTTTGCAGGTGTGTCTGGGGAAGGCAAAAAGAGTTAAGAATGTCTAGGTGAGACTTGTGGCTAAGAGCAGCAAACACCCCTCCATGCTCAGCGGTGAGTGGACTCTCAAAG
The DNA here is from genome assembly GCA_004027655.1 of Graphiurus murinus. Taxonomy (NCBI): domain Eukaryota; kingdom Metazoa; phylum Chordata; class Mammalia; order Rodentia; family Gliridae; genus Graphiurus; species Graphiurus murinus. The sequence goes on from PVLC010036005.1 coordinate 10,033, forward strand.
AAATGAGATTGCCCATGCGTCCTTTTGTTGCTATTGAAGCATTTTGGAAAATTGCATTAAAGAGGGCTGCATCCTCCTCTGAGTGAAATAACTTTTCATCAGATACTTCTGTATTTCCTGCAGTGCAAGCCTACATGATACTTAAAAAAATCTGCCCCTGGGAAAAAACTATTCTCTTTTCTCTACATTTCAGGGGAAAAAATGCTAACTTATACTACATGATAACTTGTAATGTGGTGTAACTTAGGTAAACTGAGATCAGAGATGAAGACAGATGTGTAGATGCACAATTGACTCAGGTTTCTGTGACCAAAATGTTCATCCCTCCGAAGTGATGTTTAGAAACTCCTGTTTTATGTTTGTTTTTTGATGTGTGTGTGTGTGTGTGTGTGTATGTGTGTGTGTGTGTGTGTGTGTGATGATGGGGATTAAACTAAAGGCTTCATGTAATGCTAGGAAGTGCTCTACCCTCAACCTGCATTCCCAGTCCTCAAACTCCTGAAATTCAAGGTGGTGATTTTAAGGCAGCTAAAAGGGAAGAAAGGTACTAAATTTAATGTAATCCAATATTTTAAAAACTATAAGATATCTCCTTCTGTAAATAGTGAAATTTTTATTTTGAGTGTTGAAATTAACATCTATATTTTCAGTAGCAGCTTTAAAGCATTTAGGATAGCAAAGTTATTTGCAAAGAACAACAACAGAGTCCAACAACAACAAAAACCTTTTGTTTCCTAGTTCTAATTTAATTCCTTCTGTATGCATTAAATACACATACTGTATTTCTTTGAACTATAAATTTTACTAAGCAGAGATATGCAAGTCTTAATTGTAGCACTGCTTATTGTAGCAAAATATTAGATACCATCTGTATTTATAAAAATAAGAATTGGGTTGGTAATTTTCAGTATAGCTATATAAATTCTCAGAAAAGTTAAATCTCTCAGGAGGAAACTATAGGGCCAGGGATGTAACTCAGTGGTGGAATGCTTGCCTAGCATACACAAGGCTCCCTGAGTTCAAACCCCAGTATTGACTTTTTTCACCCCTAAGATTCAAATAATAAACTTGGAGTTTTAGTTGAGACTTCCCTTTGAGAGCCACATTCATGTATGTATTTTGTGATGTGTTCACTTGGATGCCTCATAAACATCTCAAAGTTAACGTGGCCTCTGTTGCATCTAATGACTCTGCCCCTCTGTGCCTCTCACCTGACCTGCTGCAACACCCTTAGGACCTTACAATTGGTCTTTTCTCTCTTAGTAATGACTTTCCCCATTGCTCCTAGGAACAGTTCAGGGTCATAATTTACATATTCATGATTTACCTAGGCCTCAGTAATCTGGCCCCAACCTCCCCACCCCCCTTTAGGATCTTTTTATATTCTTTGCTCTATTCTTGGAATGTTTTCTCTACTTTTCATATTGAAGCTTGAACTCATCTTTATATGTTAGTTTAAATTCTTCTCTCTCTTGAATGATTGCTTCCCAAATTGTCTTGCTCAATGCTTTGTTCCTACTCAGTGCCTAACACAATTTCTGGCACCTAATAGAAGCTCAGTATTAAGTATCTGTTGAACAAATGACTCCATAAATGTATAATTATATTCTTTCAATATTGAAATATTTGTAAATTGACTGTAGGCTATGATGTAGTTGTATTTTTCTAGATTTCTTTTTCCCATTTTTGGCCAGATAAGTAGTTGGAAATAAAGTAATATTTTCTTCACTTTTTTATTTTGTAGAAAAATGATAAAGTAATTTTACATTCAGATTGACAGCAAAAAATTAATAGGAATTTTAATAAAAGTACAATGTTAACAGCTTTCAACCTTTGAAATATGAAGCATGCTGGGCTACATGGTCTTTCATTGTGATCCATAAGAATTTAAAGGTATTAAACTAGCTGCAGGCATATTCCCTATTATTCTCTGAATGTAATAGGAATGTATTGAGAATTACAAGTTAAAATTGAATGTAAGTGCCATAGAGCTCAGACAAAACCTATTCTCCATTTCAGGAAAATTGAAATTAAATTTTGATCATGGTATATGCATCAAATGTGAGCAAAATAGTCTTAGTATATTTTAATAAATGGGATTATATATAATAGAATAAATAACATTTGAATAGTATAAATGAATGTCAAGGTGATAATGACCCATTTGATAGCAATGAAGAATATTAACAACTTTACATAGAAATTTAGCTGCCAAGAAATTTAAAACTCACTCTTTTAAATTTGCAGTTTCTATTGACATAGAATTTAAATCTTTATTTCACCAAGTATCATACCACCCAGTTTTAATATCCTCTGTATTTCTATTACTAGACTTTAGAATATGTGTGAATATATGTTATATTGAAAGATTATATCTAGAAAACATCAATGCTAATCAAATTATTGTAAAGACAATGTGTGTGTGTGTGTGTGTGTGTGTGTGTGTGTGTGTGTGTGATATTGGGGATTGAACCCAGGGACTTTCTACTTCTGAGCTACACCCAGAACCCTATTTTTATTTATTTTTTTATTTTGAAATAGGATCTTGCTAAGTTGCTGAGGGCCTTGCTAAGTGGCTAAGGCTGGCCTTGAACTTGGGATTCTCCTGTCAAAGTCTCCCAAGTACTGGAATTACAATTATGTGCCACAATTCCTGGATAAGACATTTTTTAAATTCAGTTTATCCTGATTAGAATGATATTAGCACATCAAAGTATCATAGTATTTGGATTTAAAAAAAATTCAGGGGCTGTGGATGTATCTCAGTGGTAGGGCATGTATATAGCATTCTCAAGACCCTAGGTTCAATCTCCAACACCAAAAAGAGTAGGAATTATTTAAATTCCAAAGCATGATCATTACTTATTATTTTTCAATAGTTAATAACTATAACTATTGAGGGTATAAATGATAGTAAAAATGAGAGATTAAATGTAAATACATTAATTCAAATTATGTATTTGTATAGATAGGTGATTATTCTTCATTAACACCTTGGAGTAAAATTTTTGTGTGTGTGTACATATATATGTATATATGCTTTTAAGTTTAGTATTTTGTTATCTTCATAACTTTTTATCATGCCATTTTTTGGTACAGGAAGTTGAACCCAGAGACATTCTATTTCTGAGCTACTCTCCCAGCTCTATTTTATATTTCAATTTGAAACAGTATCTCACTAAGTTGCTGAAACTGGCCTTGAAACTGCGATTCTCATGTCTCACCCTCCCAAGAACTGGGATTACAAGTGTGTACCACCACACCCAGGAATCATATAATTTTCTTATAGCAAAAAAGTCATTTTCCGAACCGGGCGTGGTAGCTTGTAATCCCAGCATTTGGGAGGCTGAGACCGGAGGATCGGGGTTCGAGGCCAGCCTCAGCTACCTAGTGAGACACTCCACAACTTAGCGAGACTTGGTTTCAAAATAAAGAATAAAAAATAGGGCTGGGGGTATAGCTTGGAGGTAGACTGCCCCTGAGTTCAATCCCCAGTACTGCAAAAAAAAAAAGTCATTTTCCCACATAAAACTTACATATTATGTTGGTTGTATTATTATTATTATTATTATTATTATTATTATTATTATTATTATTCGTGGTACTGGGGATGTTATGCACAAATATGGGTGTGCCCCTCCAAGAGACAATCACTGCACACAAAGTACTGCAATAGCAAGAAGGGGGTTTATTGCCAACTCAAGTTGGGGTTCGGCCTTTTCCAACTCAGTGGAATCATGGTACGAACCCTGACTTCGTATTAGTTCAGCCTTTTATAGGGAGTGTACAGAGGTGGGGAAATTTGTGCTCGGGGACGGGGAAAGGTGACACAAAGAAGGCAGGGGATTGGTGGAGCCTTGTTGACAGGGCAAGGATGAGTCCAGAAGGGTGAGGGCTACCCTGTCTCAGGAAGGGTGGGGGCTACCTTGTCTCAGGAAGGGTGGGGGCTATCCTGTATCAGGAAGGGTGGGAGGCTGTCCTAGCCAACTCAATGCCCTACAGGGATTAAACGCAGGGGCATTCTACCTCTGAGCTACACCTCCAGTCCTATTTTTTATTCTTTATTTTGAAACAGGGCCTCACTAAGTAGCTGAGGCTGGCCGTGAACCTAGATTCTCCTGTCTTCACCTCCCAAGTACTGGGATTACAAGCGTGTGCCACCACGCCTGGCTATATTGGTTTATTATTAATATCAACACATCCTTTTGTAGGATATTGAAGGTGAAGCCTACTTTTGTTAATATAAATTCTGCAGTGAGTATCCTTGAGGTTTTCTGATCAGTTATCTATAGCAGCTTTTAAAATACTAGCATGCATTATAATCATGAATTGCTATTCTCATTCCCTAAATTCTGATTCAGTAGGTTTAAAGTAGGACTATGCCAATGCTACTGGTAAGGAACCGCAGTTTGAGAACCATTGAAATACAACACATTATTATATGTAAGGTTATAGGGTTAATGAGTATACATGTTTTAAGAGTCTTAGTACATGTTTTCAAATTGTTTTCCAGAAAGACTGCAACAAATTACATTTCTACTAGTAAGTCTCATAGCATAAAGTATTTTAATTTTAAATCTGTCATTTTGAGACATGAAAAATCTTATCTCTATTGAAGCATTTTGTATAATAATAAAACATTATTACATTAATAAAACATTAAACATTGGAAGCATTTACATCAAAAGGAAAATTAATAAATAAACATGGATATAACTATTCAAAGTAATTTAGCAACTAAATGAACGAACTAGATCTACATGTGTCAACATGGAAAAACCGCAAATTATAAGTTTGAGTTAAAAAAAGTTTTAAAGCATGCAAACAATAGCAATTGTTCATAAATATAGGTAAACGGTTTAGATATAAGAAGCATCCATTTGTTTAATAAAGTCATGTAGAACATGTGAAGGAATGATGACATACTGGACTCAAGTTAGTTATTTTAGTGAAATAGTGAAATCAGCAAGGTGGCATTCAATCAAGATGCTTCAAGTACATCTGTGGTGTGTGTGTGTGTTTTTTTTTTTTTTTTTTTTTTTTGCAGTACTGGGGATTGAACTCAGGGGCATTCTACCTTCGAGCTATACCCCCAGCCCTATTTTTTATTCTTTATTTTGAAACAGGGTCTCACTAAGTTGCGGAGTGCCTCACTCGGTAGCTGAGGCTGGCCTCAAACCTGGATCCTCCAGTCTCAGCCTCCCAAATGCTGGGATTACAAGAGTGCGCCACCACGCCCAGCTTGTGGTGTGTTTTTATAAAAGTATTTAAAGTTAATAAGACAACATGCTAAGATTTGCTAAAGCTGAATGAATAGTTATTGCCTTATTCAATATTAAAAGATAGAATCTTACTGATTTGATTTCTATATCCTTGATTAGTAGTAGATTGATTATTTTCTAAGATAGCTATCTTTAAAATTCTTCATATATGCAATTGGATTTTAATAGAAAAATTGATTTGGAATCCTTGGTAGTAAAGCTTACTTGCATTTAGGTGTCATATCTGCTTTATTTTTAAACACCATTTGTTTTGTCCCTACTTTGTTGTTGTTAAAGAGTTGGTTGAAAAAGTCTTATGCCAACAGAAGCAAAAGAAAAGGAAGTTTGCTATAATTCACTAAAATTAAGAACATAAACACACATATAAGTGTTTGTTGAATGTTACACTAAGCAGAAGTTGAGAGGAACCCAAACCAAGTCGCACTTAATGACTTTCTCAGTAGCCTGAAAAATGGCCACTCAAAGCTTTCAGGTCAGTGCAGTGTGATGGTGCACACTTGTAATCCCAATACTTGGGAAGATTGCAGGTTCGAGGACAGCCTCAGTAAGTAGCGAGATTCTCATCAACCTAACAAGACCTTGTTTCAAAACAAAAATAAGAAACAGGGCTGGGAGCATAATCTAGAGGTGTAGTGCTGTTGGGTTCAATCCCCAGTACCACAAAAAAAAGAAAAAAAATCAGATCTTCATCTTTGGAAACTTTAAGTGTTCCCTTATCAAAATAAAAAAAAA